>QLNU02015360.1:4247468-4284798 GCA_006491805.2 Dysdera silvatica | reverse complement strand
AAGAGTAAGAGCACCTTTAATGATGTCCTGTGCCAGTATTGTGATATCTGAAATTGAAGAAATAACATCGGAAAACAGCTAGTGCAACTTGCAGCATTTGTGAAGCTGCAAGACAGTTGCTGATTTCTACCAGTGTAGTGCACAAATTGAACAGTAGTCAGCTTCAAACAGTATCCATTCCATTGTTTTCAAATCCTTAAAGCTTCCTTTATCATTGATAAAGGGAGCTTTAAGGAGACTATGGTCTTGCCATGGAAATAGAAAACGAGAGCTTATACTATCACCAAAATTTTGTTCTAATAAACATTTGACACATATCTGAGCATGTGGTGGAGCATCATCTTGCGTCCACACAACATCAGATGTAGTACATTCCACTACTGTGACTCTGGAATCATGTAACTTGTTAATATTGCTACATTGCTAGCTCCTGTGACAGTATATGTCCTTAAACCTCATGAAGTTACGTCTTCAAAGCAGTAGGGGCCAAGAATGAAGGTGCTTGTGATGCTGCACCATGCAATTACTTTGCAGTTGTGTAAGTGTTGAGGTAACAAATCATGTGGATTTTTATCTGTCCAGTGCAGACAATTCTTCGAGTTAACATTGCTTGTTACCGAGAAATGTATTTTGTTGAGCCACCAGCGGTTCAGATTCCTCAGAAAACTGTAGGTCCAAGAGGTTCGGATTTCCTGGGAAACAGTCGGTCCCGGCATGGCATGACTACTGTAGTCATTGAGCTGTAAAACCACAAACAAAGAGATGTTATCATTGTCATACTTTGGGAAATTGGTTTACAAAGTCTAAAAATAGCTGTGTAATCCGTTTGCAGTACCTGAACTTGAAATCAATGTGGAAACATTGGAGTGTAGGATGTGGAATCTTTAAATCCATAGTTTTGAAAATATCGAGGATATGAGAAGCAGCTTGTGCAACTAAGTGATGATTGTCACTAATCGTATTATGCACTTCCCAACATGTTTGATAGGAATGGATTGTCATCCAGTTCAAGGTTTGTCGCAAGTGAAACCTGTTTCTTAGAATGTATGCACAAAAATTTACGTACTGTTTGAACAAAACACAGGCCTCATTGTAGATTATATTTTTGATCGAAAACATAGAATGCCTCTGCAGCATTTTCACCATTCATGTAATAGTACTTGACCAGTGCGTCTTGCTGTTTAGCAGAAACTTTCATTTTTGTTCTTCTGGCAAAGTCACTGTGCTGACTAAACTTCCAACCATAAATGCTATTAATAGGAACTGGTTGAGATGACACATCAGAATGGGCTGTTGCCAATTGGAATTCTGTGATGTTCCTCATCGCCACTGTTTGTTAACTTTCTCTCCACTTTTGTCTTTCATGCTCATCTTGTACTACAGTACTTTTGCTCAGTCGTTTCTAGAGCTAAAGGAAAACTTCTAACACTATTTTTGTTGCTTTATAGTGCTGATCATATTGCAATAAAAAAAAAGGGTATTGCCATTCGAAATTTGGTAAGTGTAACCGTAATTGTGAGAGCTTCATTCTTGTTATTTACACAGGCACATACCTTGAAATGTCTATGTCTCACATTTCTCAGATTCATTAAAAATTGTGGTCACTACTGGCTCGTATAAAGGGAAATTTTATGACCATCCTGTATATACCACATTTCTGTATCTTTTTCATTGGAAAGAATTGTGTAGTACATTTAATCTATGAATATTTAATCCATGTTGTGTTGCATAGTTTAAGTACAATATCATGAAAGCTTTCTACACTGCTATAGAATATCGAGTACTGATAATGAATTTTTTCTTTGTATGCCATCAGTCTTATACTTTCAATAGGCCCTATATAATTCTAAACCTTCGTGTATTTTCAATTTCACTGATTTTCATTAATTAGTTAAAGTGTCATTTCTCTGTATTTGTTCTCCTTTTAGCATGCCATTGTCATAAAGACAGTGATGAAGGTATCAATATTTCTATACCAGCTGAGAAGAAATTGAAAATTAGAGATAAGTTACGCCAATTTTTTGTTAGAAGACCAACTATGGAAAGTTTGAGAGAACAGGGTATTATTCTAGGTAATGTATAAGTTTTTGAATATATTTGTGAGTTTGTGTTATGTGATGTCAGAAAAAATGTAAACTTATTGTGCTTTCTTTTTTCTTTACTTTTTAAAAAATTTGCAATGCACAATATTGCTTTTGCATGTCTTAATTTTTATGCTACACATATATTGTAAAATGTGAACCCTTGTAAAAAGGGTTCTGTTATGATTTTGAAAATAACCCCAGCAATAAAATTCTTGGGCACCTCTGTAATTCAGTAGTTACAACCAGGGTCTCTGAACTAATTTGACTAGGTTTGAATTTTAATATGTGTAGTTGTGTGTACAGCCAGTGAAACAAAAATCTGCGCTCCCAATGCCATTCACACAGTAATTATGCTACATAAAATTCAGACGTGCTAATTGATAGTGAACAATGAAATCTACCAATTCATGTGCACAAAATTTGCATAAGGGACCGTCTCCATATTTAAACTTGCAGAAACTTTGAAAATTCCAATAGCAATACCTAAATTTAATATCAGATTTTAGATTATTGCTAATTTAAAATTTCGATGTCATTCTGACAATTAAAACTCGAGATATTCCATAAAATGTCTACTGAGGCTTCCACCGTTATAGAAAAAAACGAATTTGTAGGTCGGGAATTCAATTTTCTGATCAAACCTGTTAAAATCAAAAAGTTATATACTGGTAATTTTCCTTCTTTTTTTTCTCTTACTGATGTAAATTTATCAATATGCCTGCTAAATGATGATCAAGAAATGTCACTCGACAACAGTTTTAAAGCATAAAGTAACTTTTTTTTTTACTTTTTGTAACTATGCGATGCCCCCTTAACTCTTTACTTCCCAAGCCTCCTAAAGTTGTCTTTAGGCTTTCACTCCCGAGGCAGGACTGTTTGGGGAGACAGATAACATGCTTCAAACTTGAGGGGGGACATTAATTCCCTAAGGGTGGGGTGGGGGAATTGCCGCTATTGATAAACGGATGCTTTAAATTTCACCGGCTGTCCCATGCATTTCTTCACAAAAGTAAAAATAGATGTGGTGTAAACAAGAAACTGGTCTCTTATTCAGAGTGTCCAGAGTACCTGATCAAAAAGATTTGCTTTCAGGTTTATTTTACTTTGACTGCAGACCCTACTTAATTTTTTTTACTGCATCTGCTATTTTTAAAGATTGCATTGTGTTTATTTTTGTTTGTCCATTGTCTATTAATTTTCTAATTAAGAACGTCTTGCTGTCGGCATGGGCCACTTTATAGCTAAATAGAGGATATGTTTTTTGATAATTACGATTCAGAAAATGGTAGCGATATAAATTTGAATGATGGTGATAATGACTCATCAGAGTCAGATAATGAAGATCCGTCATTTCTTCAACCACGGGAAGAAAATTATGGTAAATCATCGAACGATGATCCTAATGATGTGAACTTTGATTTATTAACATGGGAGAGCGACATTGACAATGAAAAGATTATTATTTAATAATTAAGCAATATAAAATTAATAATTAAGGACTATAAAAGTAATTAATAATTAGGCAATATAAAATTATTCAATAACTAGCTGTTCTGTGCTGCATTGTTCCCGTAGAAGAAGAGAACCTGCACTGGACTTGTGCCCCCCACCCCCCACCCCTCTTTGGTCTGCAAACAATATCCGGCAACGTGCCTGGCTTATGGGACACCTCATGAGTCTGTTGCGGCCCATGTAGATCTCTATATAACTCTGGTGCCTGTGAAGAGGTCAAATGTCCGCTCTGGAGTTTATTTGAAAAAAATAAATAAAACACTACTATTTTTTAGCCTTTCATTTTCTATTATTCTTTTGGTATCTAACATCTATAATATGCTTCTATAATTTTATGTATTTTTCAGTTTATTAGTAAATTTGTTCTGTTACCATTATATAAAAAAAAATCGTCTATAATGGAGAGAAAAAATTTAAGTACCAGTGGGGTTTTTTTTTCCTTCTCTAACAATATAATGAATAATTATCTCTCTAAATTTTGGATTTTTCCCCCTTCAGTATGATATTTTATAGCATTGCTCTACCATCGTAGTGAAACAAAATGCAGGATCCAATCGCGGCGCTCTGCTTTATGATGGTGTTTGTTTAAAATCTGTCCAGTAGTTTTTGAATGAATTGAAAACAGACAGACACAACTTCTACAAATTTCCGAATCTTGTTCTATCCCATGAAAGAAACCAAAGAACCAAAAATTTAAGTGAATGGGGTGTTGTAACAAGTGCAGCCCGTAAATCTTGTCTTTTTTGGGGATATTTTATATTTAGCGATATTCTTTGGCTTCACGTTCATTTCTGATTTTTAAGTTTGCTATCAATTTTCGATGATGAAGGCTACTCAAAATGAAATCGGTAGTAAAGTTTCTAGAATTATATTGATCCACCCTCCCCTTGAAAGCATATCACCCGTTTTTATCTCAACTTGAAATTCCGGAAAATTCCAAAAAGAAGTCCCTCCCCCTTACACACACACACACAGAATTAAAATTGGGGATACAGATTTCATTGTCAAATAAATTAATTCGCAAAAACGTTTCGTTGTTTTATGTTACCATAATGTACATAAGGTAATTATAACCTCCCGCCTCAATACTCAGCGATTTTTTGTCACATTTGAGGAACCGGATTGACGAAATTGCATTTGTGTTCGTTTTAACATACTCTAAATGCCCCTCCCCGCCCTACATTTTCTGCAAATTTTAACTTTTTGGGTGTTTATGGGGGGGTCAACGCTTCTGACTATGGCTCTGCTGCTCAGGGGCGGAATATGAAATACCGTTAGCTTCATTAAAAGGCGCCTTTATGAAAATGTTCAATTAGATTTTATCTCGACAGATTTTTTTTTTTTTAATAAATTTTACCCAAGTATAACGTTTTGGTAACTAAAGAAAATCGTTAAGTGTCATGATACTCAACATTGTCCTCCTAATTTTTAACCCTAGGCATAGTGTGGCTTCAAAAATGGCCCATCTCCAATTTTTTACCATTTCATATGCCCACCCCCCCCCCCCTCAAAAAAAAATTATAGCATGATTGTCATGCTAATGGCTTGACAACTTTTAATGGCAGAATCTCTATCATCTTTATCATTTTGTAATTTTAGCAAAGTATTTCATTTTATAATGATTCTTCCTTTGAGTGCAGCTGAATGTGAAACAGATTTTTGTTATTTAATTTAATTAAAAGACAAACTAGACTTTATTACTTCATACTGTGAATTACTTGTTTCTTAAGCTGTATGGACCAAGAATGGCTAAATGCGATCTACTGCCTGCAATTAATTTATGGTGGAGAGGTATAACATGGGTGTAAAAGGCAACCATATTTTAAAACTTTTTTTAAATGTTCCTTTATAATTTGTAAAATGCCTGTTTTGTTTATCATCGTCATTGTAAGTAATTGTGCTATATGTATGAACACACAGCGTAATACTACAGGAACAAAATAAATGATGTTGAAATTGCAACTAAGGAAAAATTGTTAGGTGTCGTTGACACCTGACTTTCCACTCTTAATTTCTAGCCCTGCTTTTGACGCTATGCAATTGCTGCTTACTATAGATGCAGACGCATATTATGTTTTGTTGAATTACAACGAAACTATAATCGCTAAAGCAAGAACACATTTCTATAAATATTTATTTAACTTTATTCACAGAACATATATTTGCTTGTTTACATTTTCCAAACATATCAAATCTCAAATTTTGGTATTATAATTTCTTACTTTCCTCTACCCCCAAATTTTTTTCTGGCTACGTCACTGTCACTGTTTATGCTAATGCTGAACCATATTATAATTCTGGATTGAAGGGTGGGGAGGGGAAAAAGTAAAGAAAACTACCTGGAAATTTTAACGAATTTCTTGAAAAATTCTAGAATTTTTTTTACATAATGTGTATGAACCCCGTAAAAGGCTTTTCGCCAGGTGACAATAGATAGCAGCATGGGTTCCATGTTTATACCTGTCAAAATTAAAACATCTGAGTGAGCTCATACCGCACTCCAATCAAACCTTCGTTAGTTTTGTAAAAGAAAGGCCATTACCTCTGAAACAATTGTCAACATTTTTGCATTAAATTTAACTGTGTTACTCATATTTTTTTATTTCTAATCAAAACAGATCTTGTTTATATTTTTTGGGTGGAGGGAGTCAATTGAGATGGTATGGTATTTTACACAAATAATTTCTGCCACCCAACATATATATTATAGCTCAAACTAGAGCTTTATTATTTTTTATATCTATAGAGTATATATTTATTATATTTAATAGAGTATATATTTATTATATTATAGGTATATATTTATTATATTTATGAGTTATATTTATTATATTTATAGAGTATTATTTATTATATTTATAGAGTATATATTTATTATATTATAGAGTATAATATTTATTATATTTATAGAGTATATATTTATTATATTTATAGAGTATAATTTATTATATTTATAGAGATATATATTTTTTAAAGATTTTTTCAGTAACTTCATTTGCGCTTTTTAAGCGTTTTACCCAAGCCTCGAATAATTAATATGCAGAATCTTCATGTTGGTTGAGATACCTTCCTCCCCCAGGCAAAAAAAAAAAAAATAAATAAATAAATAAAAAAAATAATAAATACATATATATATATATCATGCCCATGGCTCACAGTAATCCTAAAAATAGGCTGTTGGATTTACCTGTTTTTGATTCATATTAGTGAGCTGTTTTTTAAGTTTCTTTATACTTTTCAGAATGAACAGCCACTTGTTCATATTTCATTTGATGAACTTTGTGAATTTCTAAAGGAGATGTTGAGAAATTTTGTAAAACCAGATATTATGAAAGGGTTCTTTTTAATTCGTCTGCAATAAATTTTTCCAGTGAAAATTTGTTTCCTTTGCACAAAATTGAAGTAGAAACAGTAGCAAAGCAAACTTTGACCTTGTCTAAAATGCCCAACAAGGGTAAGCTTCAGTATAACTCAGCAGTCTTGTGTTTTTATAAGAAAGTAACAGTTAAGTTTTTTACAACACTGCCAATTAAAAATGCCTTTTATATGCAACTCATTTTTTATTTTGTCACTATATGTGATTAGCAGACTAGTTGTGGTTTAAGTGAGAGTATCTCTAATATTTTAGCCACTATATATGCACATATATAGGCTGATTCAGAATATATATCATCACAACTATCTTTTTAACAATTAGTTGTAGAAAAACTTCCAAGGAAATTTTTTTTTAAAATTGTGTAAGGATGTTGAATGTGTTATTTTACATAAGGTAGTATGTGTAGGGTGGGTCGAATTTTCATTAGTTGCTCGAATCGAAACGTAATAGTGCGGAAAAGTTGCTTTTTCTCGAGATAAGTACAGTGAAAAAATAAGTTTTGGAATCGGATAATATCTTCAGGTCACACATGACCCTCAAAATTTGTGAAATTAGCCATAAATTGACCTTTTTTAGAAACTTTTGAATAGTGCCTTAAATTAGTCGGATTATCATAAAACTTCAGTTGTGACGGTAATTAGAAACTAGTCAATGGGAAATAATAGTTTGGTGGAAGAAAATAACCCGAAAGGGAACAGGGTAGGGAGTCGCTTTAAGACGAAAATTGGCCAAAATTACGAAAAAAAACAAAAAAAACATCATAGAAGCATTCGTGATTTCAGAAAAGTAGGTTAAGTAGACCATTTAACTATTGCTGTGCTGCTCTTTGCCCTTTGCATTCCACATTTAGTGAAAAGGAAAATGACCCAGAACTTACCAGGAGAGGTGGCCACACTTTGAGTTCCACTGACATCCTTCCTAACCTCCCTACCTTAGATGGACGTGGAAAATCACTATTTTTGTGATTTGGTTTGGTTCCACATAAACTGGATGTCGTTTTTAAATATTGACATTTGGCAGCGAGAAAGCAAAGTTGCTCTGATGAAACCATTTCTGCTGTCACCGCCACATACTTTGCTCACTGCTTCTGTGATTAATTTCACAGTACGTTTAACCACATGAGTGTTACATGGAAATTTGTTTATGTCAAAAGTTAGTATCTGCTTGGCATGAATGCGGTCTAGAATTTCCTCGAATGTTGCAGATGCTAGAAGTGGAGGACAGGTAATTTTCGTTGATGACTAGATGATCCACCTTGTCTAGTCTTTTGCATTAAAATTTACACCAGGAATGATGAACGCATGTAAGGATTTGCATTTCTCTAGTTTTCCTTGGCTTTTAAAATATGTCTCAAAGCAAACTCTCTGACATGATGTCGTTCTTCTTTTACCATAGCCAGAAAAAGATTCTTAAGATGGGCAAAAAAGGCATTGGATGCAATGGAACAAACATAAAAACTAGGTGGAAAAATGGAGCCATTAGGTTTATAGAAATTTCTGTCAAAAAACTTTTACAGTAGTCCATTTGTATGCTCCATTTCATTGAGGCACTTTATTGAAAAGTTAGATGGCAAAACAAATGCCCCGTAGTCGTACTCTGAACCTATCGAAAAGCACCTTCAAAGATGCGAAAAATTACCAATGGCAAAATTTCTGGAAATTCATTGCATACTTCCTAAAATAAACAAGGATATCCTAAGCAAATGCCAAAAGTGTTTACTTGAAATTTCACTGGCCATCCACTCAGGTGTTTGTCCCCCAGATCTTACCATTTGTAAAACTATACTGCTCAGCCATTTTAGGTAGTTGACAATGGCTAATAGAGTCCTTAGACTATACGTTGCTTTCTCAGACCCATCTTCAAATCTTATTCATATCACAGTGTTCATCCTGAAAGTATACTCACCTCTATGGTTCACAATCAAAACCCAACCAGCAATATTTCAAGGCCCAAAACATGTGTTTCAGTGTATTCAGGATTCCCGATATTTACCAGATCATCTCAAAACAATCATTGATCCAGTAATCCAAAACAATGCCTTCTTTGCCCATCTCGAGAATCTTTCTCTGGCTATGGTGAAAGACGAAAAAAAGCATATCAGAGAGTTTGCTTTAAGACCCATTTTAAATGCCAGGGAAATACCAGAGAAATGCAGATCCGTATGTACGTTCATCACTCCTGATTTAAATTTTGATGCAAAAGACTACACTGGGTTGATAACTTGGTGATCAACGAAAATTACCTCTCCTCCACTTCTAGCATCTGCAACATCCGAGGAAATGTTAGACCTCGTTCATTCCAATCAAATACCAACTTTTGACCTAGATGAATTTCCATGTCACACTCAGGCAGTTAAACGTACTGTAAAACTAATCGCAGAAGCAGCGATCCAAGTATGTGATGGAGACAGCAGAGATGGTTTCATCAGAGCAACTTGGCTTTCTCGCTGCCAAATGCCATTATTGGAAAACAAAGTCCAGTTAATGGGGAACTAAATCAAATCAAAAGAATAGTAATTTTCCACTTCCAGATATGGTCGTTTGGTGAGAAAGGTCATGGGTGGAACCCGAAGTACAGCCACCTCCCCTGGTGAGTTCGAGGTCGTTTTCCTTTACACTGAATGTGGAATGCAAACAGGCGAAGAGCTGCACAGCAATAGATAATCACAACGTCTGCGTAACCTGTTTTTCTACAGTCATGAACGCATCTACGATGTTTCATTTTTTTCACACTTTTGGCCAATTTTCTTCCTAAAGCAACCCCTTGCCTGCTCCCTTCTTATTTTCCGGAGTATTTTCATCCGTTAAAGTAATATTTCAGGCTAGCTTGTTTCTATTTAAGGTCACAATTAAAGTTCCATGATAATCCAATCAATTTAAGACACTTCTCAAAATTTCTTAAAAAATGTCAATTTGTGTCTAATTTCTCAAATTTTGAGGGCCATGTGCGACCTGAAGGTATTATCTGATTCCAAAACTTCTTTTTCACTGTATTTATCTCGATGAGTAGCAACTTTTCTGCACTATTACGTTTTGATTCAAGCAACTTTTGAAGATTTGACCCACCCTAATGTGTATAAAAATATTAAATTTCATTTTTTATACAGGCGCTCTACCAAAAAAATATCCAATTAGAAAAATAATGCCTATGTAATTATTCAAATAAAGGAAAACCTATATTTCTGATTAAAATCTTTGCAGTTATTGAAAGTAAAATTTCATTACTTTCAATAAGTTTTTCAACTTTTATCGCTGTTTTGTACACTTTTTTGTGTAAAATAATGGAGGGGGTTTTTTGTGGGGAAGGGGGAATGAAACATTTGATGAACTTGATTTGAATGTCACACAAACTCGGAATCAAAGTACTATATCATTTTTTTCAATTTGTGAATGGACTCTTATTAAATTAACATTTAAATACAGAATTTTTAATATACAATATCTCAGCAAATAATCCACATAAAAACATGAAGCAATGTTATGTAACTAATTAGGTAAAAGATAATATTTTATGAATTGGCAAGTTTTTGTTTGGCCTGTGTATGTAGATAAGCAATCATTTTTATTCATGAATATATCCCTCCCCCCTGTAAAATAAATAAATTGCTTAACACACATAATTTGAAAACTTTTTTCAGAAAAAGAGTCCTCTTTTTCTCCAAAAATAAAAAAGCTCTAGTTTGAGCTAAATATACGTGGGTGGCAAAAATTATTGTATAATAAATTCCCCCACGAAAAACTCACAAAAATCTCGCCCCGGAGGCTTTTCTGTGTTGACCATTATTTGGCAATTGTGTTATCCCTGTGAAGGGTAATAATATCTTACATCTTCATATACGGAGAAAAATGCGTTTGTTCTTGTCCTCATTCGTCTAGTAGGTCAAGACACCGCGGGCTCAATGCGGGGACCCTGGTTCGAATCCAGGATGAGGTCCGCGCCTTTTTTTCTCCAAATATAAAAAAGCTCTAGTTTGAGCTATATGAACGTGGGTGGCAAACATTATTGTATAATGTCACAGTTATTAAAAATCTTTATTAATATTTTTTTACCTGGTTTCAATATTTTATTTCTATTTTTACAGATCTATTTTTTATAATAATTGATTTACCTCTTTCACCTCTCTAACATGTGGATTCACCTGAGGGTAGCCTCCAATAGACAAAATTTGTTATTTTTATCAGTTTTAGACTGTGTACTAAAGGTTCCTTTAAGCTGCAAAAATGCGCTTGAGAACCTAATAGATATTTTCATTTTCGAAGATATATATACAGTAAAACCTCTCTACAACAATATTATACGGACCGAGAAATATTATCTTTGTAGAGGGAGTTATTGTTATAGGGAGGGTTCATTATACAGTAAAACCTCTCTACAACACTATTATACGGACCGAGAAAAATTATCGTTGTAGAGGGATGTATCATTATATCGGACATCGTTGTAGGGAGGTTTTACTGTATATATACATACATGTGTGTGTGTGTGTATATATATATATTTTGTGTTATTTAAATAAAAATATATTTGTTGTGTGTGCAAAAGTTTGCTTTTTAAACCATGAAGAACATCGATGCATAAATTCATTTATATATGGTATAAAGTGACTAATTCCATCTATTGTGTTAATTTTTTCTCATTGTTAACAATTTTGAACATGAAATGCTTAAATACTTTCTAAAATAAATTTCTAACTTTACGGTTTTATTTAATTCATATTGCTCTCACTGAAAAAATAAGTAACCATGAAAATTGAAACATGTTAAATTTTAATATATTCAAATTTTTTCACTTTTGGTAATACTTTGTCTTTTTTTTTTTTTCAATGTATTTATTATAATTTTTAATAGTTAATTTTTATGTATGTGATTCAATTAATATCGTTTTCTCGTATTAGTAATATTTGTTACCTTTTAACTAATTCAATTTATAGATGAACCAGTATTTGGATGCCATCTGGAAAATTTATGTCAAGGAGAACAGCATGTTCCTAAATTTGTGATAAAATGCATACAGATTATAGAAAATAAAGGTTTTATATTTATTTTATATATTAAAAGCAAAATACACTGTGACAAAAATTAATGTACTCTGAAAATATTGTTTAATAAATGGCGAAATTTAACATACAAATACCCTTCGTTTGTTTTTTTACTGATTTTCAAATAATTAAAAATTTATGAATAAGCCTTCAGAAAGACTGGTGCATATTGGAACTACATTCCAAGATGTATTTGATGAGAGTATTGCTTGCTTACATAAAAAAATTACTGGTCATTGCACTTACCTAGACGTCAATAGCCAAAAAGAATACGTTGACAATGCACTTGCAGCTTGTATAAGCAAGTCATTGAATTCAAAGAGGGGGATGTATCATTACTGTAAAAATAAATGGATTGGTCATGTCCATGTATTGCCTGCCATGTCGATCAGAGCAGTGCCATACTTAATGCTAACAGTAGTGGGTCCAACAGGGCAGTAACTAACCTGGAGTGACTGCTGAATAAGAAGAGTATGCAATAGTAAGAACTGCTACAACACTGACAAGAAATCCAAAGATACTTACCTTCATCCTTAGAACATATATCGCAATGTACCATGCAAGAATACTGGACTCCAATATTGACATTGGTTAATGATAGCTACCTCTAACCTTTGGGCTAATACCACTTGATGTAGTGTCACACCTTAGAAGCATGAATTTATTTCATTGGTGATGTATTGTGTTAAGCAATGAAACACAATTCTTGCCTAGTGCAGATGACTAACAAATTCATGTCTGAAAGCCTGGCAAGCTTTCCTATCCTTGCTTCATTTTGGAGAAGCACACAACCATCACGTATACATGGTATTACAATTTGGAAAGACATTTGCTATTATAGTGAGTCATCTTTAGTAGTTTTTTGTAGTACTTTAACAGCATAGCAGCATCTTGCAATCTGTTATGCTGTCAAATCTTCCAAGGGCCATCTGTCAGCAAGGTAACGCCCAACTGCACACAGCAATATACATCCCGCAAATGTTTTTGTTGTGATTCAGTCCTTTCTTGAACCCTGCTAGATCTCTAGACTTTTCAGTCAAGCATATGTGGAACATGTTAGCATACCAGTTACAGCCATCTCATGTTATATGCCAACTAGACCAGCATTTATAGAATGTTTGGCTGAATTTTCCCACAAGACAACATTAGTCATATGACCCCATGCCAGACTAAATTCCTGTATATATCACTGCTAACCGTGACTATAATATACTAAGATGGAACATTTCTGAACCTTCATTCAAAGAGTAAAACTACCGTATAAATTTAACCTCTTTGTCCTTGTATGATCTTTACTTATGTGAAGTTTTATCATCGGAATATTGTATTGAGGTGTATTTATTTTTTGTCACAGTGTATAAGTGTTTTTTGAAGTTCTCATTTGCTTTGATTTTAAAATTGCTGTAATATTCTGTGAGACCGTATAAGTGCATATCGACCTGACAATGAAATTGTACGCAGTTAGGTGGTTTGTGCACTTATACAGGCTTAAAACTGACACAAGTGAAGTATTTTTTCGCAAAATTTTATACTACTTTATCTATATTCACGGATGAGATTCTCCTGTCGTTTGGCGGAATTATGTCTTTTTTGCTTTCCCTAAAAAATTTTGTGTTTTTAAAAAAACTTGCATTTTTTTTTTCAATTTTCTCCCCTGACAAAACTTCTGTTCCTCGAAGCAAAACCCCGAAACACTGTGGGCATCTTCTGTCTATGAAACCCCCTCATTTATTAGTGCAACTACAATTACTGAATATTACTTCCGCCCAACCAGTGAACTCTAAATTTGGAGCATGTATATAATCACGACCACCGTAACAGGGGTTGTGACGAAATGCATGGGCAATCAACAGCAAGGAGCTTTTGGAAAACATTTTCCCTCCTTCACCCCACCCTTTTCAGTCATTCTGTTTCTACCTTATGTACCCACAGTTACTAATTTTCACCATGCCACATGCTTATGTTTATTTAATTTTTTATTAGTTAATTTCAATTCTTTGTGGTCGATATATCTGCAATGGCAACTGCTGGGAAAGACATTTTATGTCGTTCGTATTAATTTGATGGCCATGCTGTCGATAGCGGTATTAAAGATTCATGGTGATGGGACTAGCTGGAAAGACAAGTAGAAAGCATGTATGTCTGAGAAATTATTAGAAAACTGGAAAGTCCTGGAGTTGCATATTATATGCAGCAAGGAATTGATATATGTAACTATACATGATAGCAGGGTTCGAAATTAGCAATCAGTCATATTTTTCACCTACAAATTTAAATTTGACGACTGAGATTTCAGACCCAGTCATCATTTTTGGTGCCTAACCTTTTCTATCTTTATTGTTTATATAATGCAAATTTCGATTGCTCAATCCTTTATTTTTCCCCCTCTACCAATCTCACCGACGCACGTTGCAAGATCAGAATCGTTACTGCTTCCGTTAGAGGTGGGATAACCATGGTCTGCAATCTAGTGGGCTTTGGCCAATGATAAAACCTGGATTCCCTCCCCTAGCATTCCATTAACGTCTCAGTATTGCCTTTTTTGCTTAAAAGAAAGTTCTTTAAGAATAGTTTACATTTTACGATATTCTTTGACTTCATGCTCGTTTGCAATTTTTAAGTTTGGTATCAATTTTCGATCACGAAGACTACACAAAACGAAATCGAGAGTAAAGTTTCTTTAGTGAAGTGTCCACATATGCATAATATTTTAAATTGTAATTATGTGGGATTGAATCTGAATTTATAAATAGGCATTTTAAACAAATGCCCAAAGCACTAAATTGTAGGTGGGCAAAATTTCAAAAGACAGCAGAGTTTTCTTTTTTTTTTTTTAAATCGTAATCTATCATTGAATTCTGCCTATTCGCTTTCACTGGAAAAGCATTCATCCCTCACCTCAAATATCGGGGAAAACTTTTTGTCATCATATAAAATAAATTTATGCATAAAAATATAGTTATGCATATTATAATAATGAACATAAGGTAATCTCAGACCACCCCCTTAGCACCATAGGTAGATGATTTTGCACCCCTGCCAGAACCATCCAGATTGTGTCCTCTAGCCACGGACATTTTTTCCCCTGTAAATTATTTCAGCTGATTTTATGCCCTCCCTCACCTGCGCCCCTGGTGTAGGCCTTCCACGCCACCCTCTAGCTGTGGTCTTGCCTCCCCTACCTCCAGGTACTCAATTGCCTGTGCTTTTACCATGTTTGCCTTTTTTTTCTTTTTTTTTCTCGGAAAGTGCAATTTCAAGCCTTATTTATCATTGTCTTGCTTTCCTACCATAGAAAAATCTTTTTTCCACATTGTTTGTGCAAAATACAGGAAGCCAGCTGATTTTGTATCCAATTATGAGGTGGATATTGTGAAAGAAATATTTACACTTGCTGAAACTTTGATAAGAGGGTTAACATATGAAATGAGTGACGAGAGTGACTTTATACTTGTTTAAATGAAATGAAGTATGATGCAATACAGGGTAATGCAACAATTAATTTTCCATCACGCGTAACTTACACATTAGAAGACATGAAAAGAATTTCCATGGAGTGGGTCAGGAAAACTACGTTCATTGAAAAGCATACAGCATCGATTTAAAAACAACACACTTTCACGTCGACAAATTTATCGCTTTCGGGATTATGTTGCTTCCCAGGGTACAACATGTGAAAAACTGTTACGGATGAAAGACGAAGTATTTGAGAAGTTTAAAAATGCCCGGGAACATGCTTTATTAACAGTTCACGATTCCGATTTAAAGTTATGGTTTCTGAACATTGCAATGAGAGAAAATCTCACAAACTTTAGCGCAAGTGATGCTTTTCTATTAAAATTTAAAAATGTGTATGTAGTAACAAGTAGAAGAATCACTAAGTTTGTTACGCATGAAAGTACTATGAACACAACGGCTTTGGAAGATAGAGCTATAGAATTCGTCAACATAGTTACAGATGCAATGAGCAACTATCCTTTTGATGACGTTTTAAGACTACAACCGTGGCACTTGATTACACCTAGAACCATGGCTGTGAGCATTTTGAACGCCTCTGAATATCCTTTTAAAAATAAATAAATACGATTTTGTTTTTGTTTCAACAATACAAATGTATTTACATTAAATTCTGATAATATTCATTCAATATTTTCAATAATTAATTAAAATTTTTAGCACACATTTCTTTCTGGGAAATTGTTGTTTAAGGTAAAAAAAACTTATTTTTTAAAAATCATAACATCAACTAAAAATAATCTTAAGTCACTGACGGATCAAATGGAGGTCGATCACCCCCATCATCCTTCCTTTGAGCCGGGATTATATCATAGAAAACAAAATGCACTGGGCACTTGGCTAAAAGTAGGAATTGGAAATAAATCACCTCCCCTTGAAATATTTCGGGATCCGCTCTTAAGTTCTTGTATAGAAAGCTAAATTACTTACCGAATTACTGGGACAGGCAGGTTAGCGTCTGATCATTTAGTGGTGCATTTTCCATAGATGGGCTTGTTACATATGTTGAAACTATCCACACTTTCGTTTCCACATTAAGATATGTAGCCCTTGTGACGTTTTTGATTACTTTTTACAAATTCTTCTTTCGAGCTCCTTATTAGCGTGCAGTTGGTTCATGGCCTCATTACCGATTGTCCTCTTCGTAAAAATTCAATGAGCAGCTTAATAAAGCTGCTTCTACTGATTTTATTATGTGTTAATTTTTAGAAGACAATACATGCATTTATGGCAGAAAAGTCTCACTTTAACAGGCCAACGTCTGAACACTGCCTTTACAAAATATTTTTTGTCATATGATCTGAAACATCCATGTCACATTTTGTAGAAATATTTCTTTAAATCAATCTCGTGAAATAGTTTCCCAAACTATTGATGAACCCCGTGCGTGATCCCAAAAATCTTCTAATTCAATACTTTTTGTTTTCCACACACTGCCTTTCATATTTGGTATGAGACCTGCTGTTTCTAGTAAAGTATTTTGTAATGTTCTTCCAGTTGAGTTGCTGTTCGCTGTAGAACTTTCTCCCTAAGTTCCATTTTTTGCTTGTTTGTGTGTCCTATTTGTTCCTTGAATTACCTCCTGAGAGGAGCCTGTCGCTAACAGAATCGAAGGTAATGGAGTATTCTTCATTGTTTTCGAATAATAAACTTCCATTTGGCAATGAAGAATCGTAATCAGTATCTCTAACTGAATCTAGTATTCTAGATTGATTGTCATCCGATTCATTTTCTAAAAATTTTTGCATCGATTTCACAGCTTCTTCAACACTTACATTAGTCCCCATCATTTCAATTTAGTATTCAACTAGACACTAAATTTAGTCATAAAATTTTAAAAAAAAATGCAGAAATAAAATTTCAACTGTTATCAGATCAGTTTTACATTAAGCGGACTGGGACAGAAATTAAAATGAATGCCAAAATGATAAGCAAACGAAAGCTATGTTCAACTTTTCAAGGTTGTTATTTGACATTGATTACCATAAACACTTCCCGTCAGTTGCAATTACTCCGCATGTGGTTTATATTTAGTCTCGCAGAAGGCAAGTGTTTTTCGGGACCATCTATTTTATATCATGTTCCTCTCATAATCTGACAGAGGCAAGGGGGGGGGGGGATTTGCCCCCTCCAGTCTTTTTAAAAAAGAGACAAAATCATACTTTTTCCTATACAATTTTGGGTTTTTTGTTTTTTGCCCCATCCCAGTTTACACTATATTTAACCCCCCTAGTTATGCCTATGGTTCCTCTCACGATTTCACAAATTGGTAGAATACTAATGTTATAATCAAGCCAAATTATCTTGTTTCACATATTGAAATTCAATCAGGAAAAAAAAATATTTCTGAACAATTCCACATTGTTGTTTAATTCCTATACATTATTAATTAGTTGTATATTATTTATATATACCATATTTATTATTATCATTACATTGTATATCATATTCTTGTTAACTAATTATTATAATTACATACGTAAAAATGACAACACAGTCAAATCGACCATTTCCGCAGTTCTAGGTATGTATGCTTATAACTACGGTTCTCTGTAATGTATTTTTTTAAAACTTTATATATGCTATTAGGAACATATTTTAGGAAAAGTCAAGAATTTCTAGCTTTCAAACACGAAAGGTTTAAAAGATATTTGAGTTTAAACTTCACAAGTGGTCAATTTGACCGCAGTCGTGGTTCTAGTGTTAAATTCTGACCAGAGCAGATTCACTAAAGAATTGACATCTATGCACACTGCATCGATTAAGGGAGAAAAACACACTCCGAATACCATTCAATCTTCTCACGCCATATCCCATTCCGTAATAATCCGACCTATCATTTCTGCTGCTGGACAATTATTACCACAATTTCTGCTCATCCATCAGGAACCAAAGGGTGTATTCGATCCACGGGTACAGGAAAAGTTATTTAATCTCCTAATGTTATTCTGGAATGTTCCAAATGTGGTAAAACCTTTACCGAAGTACATGAGGTGTTCCTCAGCGAAGTACTCAAACCAGGCATAACATCAAAAGTTCTATTAATTATGGATTCGTGGACGAGTCAAATGGACGAAAATATATTTGATAATGCATTTAGTCAAGCCAGTCTTTCAGAGCAATCGAAATTGATGATTACACCACCTGGAGGGATAGCACTCATACAGTCATACGACGTATATTTTTTTCTTCAATGGAAATATTTCGCTAAACGCTTAACACGATTTTGCCTTTTGCATTATTATGAGCATATAATCTTATCAGAACGTCATAACATCACAAAATTGCATTCGCTCATTCACAATCAGCTGTCTTCCCCAAAATTCCGAAATATGATAATCTATGCTTGGTGGAAATCAACGTACCCGGTACGAAAGCCTGAAAAATTCTTCAATGTGCAAGAAATTTGTTTTAATTTCACGGACCAAGTGTGTCACGAAATGGACTGTGATGTCAGTTCATTCATTTGTTGCAGTCATTGCTCAAAGTTATTATGCTTTCTCATTTTTATATTGATTTTCATTTCCATTAAAAGCGTTTTAGGTTCATCACAACCAAGAGCGCAGTTATAACTCGGCAACCCTCACAGTTAGGGAACCCACAATTTTTTTCATATCTATATAACTTTGTTTTCTAACAAAATGCTCCATATTCATAATTCAAATCAGTTTCATATGTAAATACTCCATATTCATAATTCAAATCAGTTTCATATGTAAATATTCCATATTCATAATTCAAACCATTTTTGTATGTAACTAGTGCAGTGGCAAATAATTTTACATTGATTTTGGAAAGGGCTTCTAAAATTTTTTGCGAAAGACCCTCAGCTTTGCCGCTGCAACAAGACCTCACTTCTTCAAGATTCAGAGAGCTAAACTTCTAACGTGAATAGAAGTAACAGTAAAACGCTTTTAGTTCACTTGTTATTACTAGTTAACCAAACCATGCAGCCAAGCACCTATCATAGGATGATTCTTTGCTGCGAAGCACAATCGTAAGGTAAGCTCTATTTTCAGTGGGCTGTAACTTGACCTTCAGGTTGATTGGGCCAAATTTAATTTTGGATTCTTGATTAGCATACAAACCAAAATGCAGAAAAATCGAGCTCTGACAGTCCATGAGATTCCCTTATTAGCAGGCATAGACAGCTTCTCGTGCGTCACTGTTTTTTTTTTTTTCCTAAGCTATTTTAACTTTTTTTAGCTACCCCCTCCCCACACGCATATACACCTATTTTTTTTAGATAAGAGCTGTTCATGTTAGTACAGGGATGCCACAGGCAAGTAATTATTTAAAAACATCTTTTGTGTGTAATTTTTTTAGGCTTTTCATTTTCAGTCTCTTTGCTTTTTGGGGCAATCTCATCCCTGTATATTATTAAATTAAATATTGCTAATTCTAGATTTATAAATTGTATACTGTGAGGCCCAGTGGTAGTGCAGTGCCAATGTGTTCACCTAGCATTCCATTATCCCGGGTTCGACTTTCAATGGTGCTGAAAAAAAAAGCCACTATCTCTCAGTGTAATCTGGGGATTGGTTACTTGGTCCTTAAGGGGTTCAGATTCCTTGGAAAACTGTAGGTTCCAGTTCAGCATGACCCTTGTGCCATAAAAAATTGTATACAATAATTAGTTTAATATTTATGCAGTACTATTACTTTATTCAGAAAGGCAAGAAGTGCAGTAGTACCTACGTTTAATTTTAAGGAATTAAAAATACCTAACTTTTAATCACCCTCTTTAAGCAATAAAATTTTTCCTTCTATCTACCAAGGTTAAAATAAACCTGTTCTATGGGCATACACTTCAAAATGCTTAACAAGCAAGTATGTTTCTTGGTCAAAAAATGTTTCATGTCTCTTTTTCTCCTATACATAAAGCTCTGGTTTGAGTTTAAGCGTGGGTGATAAAAATTGATATCTTCAAAGTACTCGGTTTAAGCTGTAATTTAAAAACATTCTGTTCAAATACTGTCATATACATTTTGATATACACCTAGAAATATTACTCCACCCAAAACTTGGTATCAATAAATTTATGTGGGCCCTGCAGTAGTAACACATTCATCTAACAAGCTGTTATCTTGGGTTTCACTCCAGTGGTGCCAAAAAGAGAAACTTCGCTGATTAATGTCTTACTGTACTCCAGGGGTTGGTTCCCTAGGCCATAAAAGATTTGGATTTCTTGGAAAATCATAAGTCCTAGTGCAGGTTACCCTTACTGTCTTTGTGCCATAAAACTCAGACACAAACAAAAGTGTAGATGTACTCAGCTGTTTGTGAATGTCGTTTGCTGAATATGCAAATTTTTGCTGTCTTATGTCTTATGTGGTCAACAATATTCAAATGCAAGACAGTATAAAATCTGATACTGTCTGTATTTTTCAAAACTAAAAAAATGGGGAAACAGAGAACAGGATTGCAGGTGCATGAGAATATCCTTCAGAAGCAGCTAGATGAATCAGGTACGTGACAGATAGCTTGGAAATTGTGTCTGAATGAACCCATTGTCGGAACATATCTTGGATGCTATGAAAAAAAATAAATCCACTGTATCCTAATACAACTACTACTGCCAGAAAAGATTGTATTTTGTATCACTTTATCATGAAATACCAACCTATACGTGGAAATATTCGACGAAACAATACGCAATATAAATAAGACACAAAAAACAACGTTTTAGAAGCGTATTTATGTCAAGATTGAGTTCAAACTATACGTTTGTTGTTCACGGCTCCACGAACACAATATCGCTTTAACACCATTATCATCCACCAACCTCATGCATCACTTAGACTGGACTTTTGCGATTGACTTTTCTTCATTAACATGTTTCGTGATTCCATTGTGAATGACCACAGCTCGAATACTTCCTTCAGCTCAGCTTGGCGAAATGTACTCCACCTAACTCCTTCTGATATTAGTCCATAGTCCCACCATAATTGCCACCTCTACCAACAGACAGCCAACTTTTCCACAATTTGGTAATTTCTGGGAAGAGTGGCCGCACTACAAAAACCACGTAGTACTTGACTTCCTACTTTTGGAAGTCAACATTTCACTTAATAACTCAACTCTAGTTACATCCGCGAATCAACCTCGTTTGTTGACGATATTCCACGTGTTCACTCCCGAAGAAGGGCGAACTTTTATCGCCCGAAACGCGTAGCTTGAACTCAATCTTGACATAAATACGCTTCTAAAACGTTGTTTTTTGTGTCTTATTTATACCAACCTATGTCCGTGAATGATATAAAATTATGGAGAGCACTCATGGATTGACATATATATCTTCGGTGAATTGCTAGTAACAGGTCATATGACATAGGCTATAGCTCATACAAGAGAAAGTGAAAACCCATGTTGACACCAGTTCAGTGAAAGAAGCAGTTTACATGGACCAGGTTTCATGTAAACTCCTCCTTCAGGAGCCACTTACCCTGGACTGAGTCTCAATGAGAGACAAAAGGTATTTAGCCTGACAAGTAGCTCTTCCCAATCCTGTACATAAATATCAGACAGTCATCTGTCAGCAGAATGAAGAGATCACCCAAAGCTATATGAAGCAAGGAATCAAGTTCTCAAGCATTATGAAAGTGTACAGGGATTTTGGGTATTTTGATGCTGATTTTATTTGATGTTAATGAAACTATCGATATATAATGCTACCAAGCAATTTGGTAGCATTTCTTGCCTTACATTGCCCACCTTAATCTGCAGAGATATAATCTTCCAAGAGGTTTCACCAAGTCGCATTCTGTACATCCCATCACTGTTTTGTTTTCTCAAATCAGGTCCAAATTCACCAAATCTCAACTCATTCAAAAACCTTGACATTTCCTCAAAAAAAACATGTGAAAATGCAAACCCTGAGCAAAAATTCAGTAAAGATCATTCTTCAAGAGGCACACATGCACACAGACCATCATTCCACAAGACCTGTATTGTACCTACATCAAATGGATGCCTAAGCGAGTTTCCAGCATACATTCTGCTAAAGGAGAACCTAAGATATGATAATTCTATGTGAGAGCTGGATGTACATAAATTTATTGCCTCTGAATTTTGGAAGGATTAAAAGAAAAAAAATTATATTCAACCTATATCCAGTTAATGGAGATACATCTGTTTTGATATGATTCTGTTACAATTGATATTTTAGAAGAGAATATTAACATCACTAAGTTAAAAAAAGGATAGCAGAAAGCAATAGCTTGTTATGAGGTAGGGCGGGTCGAATTTTCAAAAGTTGCTCGAATCGAAACGCAATAGTGCGGAAAAGTTGCTGCTCGTCAAGATAAACACAGTGAAAAAAGAAGTTTAGGAATCGGATAATATCTTTAGGTCGCGCATGACCCCCAAAATTTGAGAAATTAGCCATAAATTGACCTTTTTTAAAAAATTTTGAAATGTGCCTTAAACTGGTCAGATTATCATGAAACTTCAGTTGTGACAGTAATTATAAACTGGCTAATGGGAAATAATACTTTGACGGATGAATATACCCCCAAAGGGAGCTGGCAGGGGGTCGCATTAGGACGAAAATTGGCCAAAATTGTGAAAAAAACAAAACACCGTAGAAGCGTTCATGACTTCAGAAAAATAGGTTAAGTAGACTGTTTGATTAACTATTGCTGTGCAGCTCTTCGCCCGTTTTGATTCCACATTCTGTGAAAAGGAAAACGATCCAGAACTCACCAGATGGGGGGCACACTTCAAGTTCCACCCACACCCTTGCCAACCAATCAACTATAGCTGGACTTATAAAATCACTACTGTTGTGATTTGGTTTGGTTCTCTGTGAACTGGAAATTCATTTTCAAGTATTGGCATTTGATAGTGAGAAAACAAAGTTGGTCTCATGGAACCATCTCTGCTGTGATTGCCACATACATACTTTGTTCGCTGCTTCTGTGATTAGTTTTACAGTACGTTTAACCACATGAGTGTGACGTGAAAATTCACTTATGTCGAAAGTTGGTATCTGCTTTGCGACCAACTAATCAATCCCGCTTAGTCTTTTGTATTAAAATTTAAATCAGGAATGATGAACATATATACGGATTTGCATTTCTCTGATTTTTCTTTGGCTTTTAAAATGTATCTGAAAGCTCTCGGGCATGCTGTCTTTCATCTTCCACCATAACCAGAAGAAGATTCTCAGGATGGGCAAAGAAGGCATTGTTTTAGATTACTGGATCAATGATTGTTTTGAAATGATCTGGTATCTGGAAGCCTCAATACACTGAAGCACATGCTTTGGGTCTTGGAGTATTGATGGTTGGGTTTTGACTGTGAACCACAGGAGTGGGTATACTTTCAGGATGAACGTTGGGATATGAATATGATTTGAAGATGGGTCTGAGAAAGAAACGTATAGTCTAAAGACTCTATTAGTCGTTATCAACCACCTGGAATAGCTGAGCAGTCCAGGGTTATGAATGGCAAGATATGAAGGACAAACACCTGATTGGATGGCCAGTGAAATTTCAAGTAAATATTTTTTATCTTTGCTTAGTATATCCTTGTTCACTTTTGGAAGTATGCACTGAATTTTCAGGAATTCTACCAGTGGTAATTTTTCGCATCCTTTAAGGTGCTTTCCGATATGTCCAAAGTATGACTGCAAGTCAGTTATTTTGCCATCTAATTTTTCAATGAAGTTCCTCAATGGCAACTCATTGAAGTGGAGCATACAGATGGACCACTGCAAAAGTTTTTTGACTGAAAGCCCTATAAACCTGATGGTTCTTTTTTTCCACCCAATGTTTGTTTTATTGCATCCAATGCCTTCTTTGCCCACCTTAAGAATCTTCTTCTGGCTATGGTGAAAGACAGCATGTCAGAGAGTTTGCTTTGAGATACACTTTAAAAGCCAAGGAAAAACTAGAGACATGTAAATCCTTATGTACGTTCAGCATTCCTGATTTAAATTTTAATACAAAAGACTACATGGGGTTAATCAATTAGTCATCAACGAAAATTACCTGTCCTCCACTTCTAGCATCTGCAACATCCGAGGAAATCTTAAACCTCATTCATTCCAAGCAGATAACAACTTTCAACATAAACGAATTTCCATGTCACACTCAGGAGGTTAAACTTACTGTGAAACTAATCACAGAAGCAGCAAGCAATGTATGTGGCTGTGGCAGCAGAGATGGTTTCATTAGAGCAACTTTGCTTTCTCGCTATTAAATGCCAATATTTGAAAACAAAGTTTCAGTTCATGGAGAACCAAACCAAATCACAAGAGTAGTGATTTTCCATGTCCAACTGTGGCTGGTTGGTTGGGAGGGCATGGATAGAACTCAAAGTGCCCCCCCCCCCCGGTGAATTCTTGGTCGTTTTTCTTTTCACTGAATGTGGAATCAAAATGGGCGAAGATCTGCATAGCAATAGTTAAATAAACAGTATGTTTAACCTATTTTTGTGAAGTCATGAAAGCTTCTACGATGTTGGTTTTTTTTTTTACAATTTGAGTAATTTTCGTCCTAAAGTGACACCTTGCCTTCTCCCTTTGGGGGTATTTTCGTCCGTCAAAATATTAGTTCCCATTAGCTAGTTTCTAATTACTATCACAACCGAAGTTTCATGATGATCCGGCCAATAAGGCATTTTTCAAAATTTTCTAAAAATGGTCAGTTTATGGCTAATTTCTCAAATTTTACAGGTCATGTGTGACCTGAAGATATTATCAGATTCCAAAACTTCTTTTGCCACTGTGTTTATCTCGACAAGCAGCAACGTTTCCGCATTATTACGTTTCGATTCGAGCAATTTTTGAAAATTCGACCCACTCTGTTATGAGGGTCTCCTCCAGTTTAATAACATAAATGATGGTTTTAGATGTGTACCAAGGTGCCTATTACAGTATTTATGTCATTGTTTTTTATAAACCACAGCTCAATTATAATGCTTCGTTTATTAAATAAGCTTCCTTGAAAACTCAAATGCCTTTTAAATATGTATGTACGAAGTGCTCTCTAAAATCCGGTGTTTCACAAATAACTTTTGAACGAAGGCTCGTAGAGCTGTAAAATTTAGGTGCGAGTATAGTGAAGTGCCCATGGCCGATGAAATGAGATCGACGGCAGCGTCATCTGTGGCGAAATTGGGAAGTTATTGCACCTAATTCTGGAACTAAGGGATACAGAAAATTTTTCAATTATAAAGTTGTTAAGCACTAACTAATTTGTAAGAAACGTGTTTTTTTCACCACCTTAATAGGGCAAAAATCGTAATTTAGGAAATTTTTAAGGTGTCCATCCAGCAACGCTACTGTTGGCCAAAGTGCCAATTTCTCAATCTTACTCTAATAATTTTGCCTTACAATTTATCTTTACAATGCTTACAAAGAAACAAACATGGCTTATACAGGATTTGAACCAGTGTCCAGTTGCCAGGCTGACGCCATAACCATTCGGACACCTATGGCAGAATGGGGTTGTCATCATTACCACATTATACCAAATAATCATAACAAAAAATAATAAAATTTCTACACCATCATTAATAACATCGAATTTTTTCCACCATACTGCATATAGTACGTAACGTGCCATCTGCACTTATATAATGAATGAAGTTTTATGGAATTACAAGAATGAATGATTGAAGTTAACATGAATTTTGAAAATTGAAGTTAATGATTGACGTTAAATCGGAATTTTGACCAACAATGGCGTTGCTGGACGGACACCTCCTAAATTACGATTTTTTCTTATTAATTTATTTTGTCCTATTAATGTGGTGGGAAAAAAAAACATTTCTTACTGAGTAGTTCGTGCTTAACAACTTTGTAAATGAAAATTCGTCTGTATCGGAATTATATGCAATAACTTCTAGATTTCGCCACAAAGGGAGCTTCCGTCGATTCCATCTCAGGGTGTTTCACCTTTTGTATGTAAAGCACTCGGTATATCAGAAATATCATTCAGCCAATTGTTGTGCCATTTGTAAGGTTGGTTCATAATGATGTAATCTATCACGATAATGCCTGCCCACACACAGCACATGTAATGCAACATGCACTTCAAGGTTTGAGACAGCTTTCATGGCCTGCACGTCCGCCGGACTTCCTCCTATTGAGCATATGTGGAATTTTATGGGAGAACAACCAACCTGCCTCGCAGAAACCCACTAGATGCTATCTCTCAAAGTTCGATAACTGCTGAAATTGTACACGTCTTCCACGTCCAGGCATTGTAACTTCTTCAGAGTCTTCGCAAGTGTCTATAATTCGACTACTGATTACACCAACTTCGCCCTTCTCCTTAAATACCACCGACTATAATTTGCATATTACAGCGTATTTTGGCATAAGCTATCATAGATTGATCCTGAAATTAAGATCACGCCTACATGTGCTCCATCCCATTAACATATGCAAATTTCATAACCATTCAGCAATTCCTTCTTGGTGTTCTTTTTTCATTTTCCGGCAGTGTATATATAATTTCTTTGAGACTATGTTTGCATGTATGAAAATTTTCAGGAATCAGGCTTTGTGTCTATGAAAATTATATGAATTTTGATTTTTCTAAATTCAATGTATTATGCTGTATATATTGCTATGAAAGTAGATTTTGTCTCATTTTTAACATTCATAAATTTAAACTTTTTCAAAATTTTGGTTTAAGTTTTATTTTGGATTTATAGAGTTGACTGCTGATGGTTTGTACCGGGCAAGTGGTAATCTTTCTCAAGTTCAAAAAATTAGATTTCATGTTAATCAAGGTAAATTTTATTTCTTTCATATATAATTATGATCTTTATGTGTTAATATTTATTATTTATGTTTGTTTGATATCATCTTAAGCATTGTTCCCTAATCACTGTAGAAGAAATAATATATATATATATATATATATACACACACACATACGGGGTGTGCAGAATTGGCCGTTCAATCTCCTCACTGCTGTATTCCTTGAAAATTCTAAGCAAAAAGTTAGAGAGTGAAAATTCTCAAAAATGCATAATTAAAAAGTTATTAACGATCAAAGACTATCCAATTGTCATTGAAATAGCTTTTGTGAACGCCTCACACAATTACTTCAAAACCAGTTATAAAACACTTGCATCTAAAAAAGTGTCGTTAAGTAATCTAGCCGAGTTATTCGATTCACTACAAAAGTAAAACGTATGTTCGAATTTTTTACTTCAGCCAATAGTAAATTATTTAGGTCATTTTGTTTGATAACCCTTAATTCTCGCCAACATTCATGCCAAAAAGTTAATGTATAAAATACTAAATTTTTATTGTACTATTTTATTATATTACTTATAAATTTTATTGTTTTATTTTGTTTTATTATTTCTATTTCATCATTAATACAGAATGTATAACTTATATTAATTATCAATATTCCACATCGAAGTTCAAATATGTATGGCCGTGCTTGTAAAATTTAGTGTCCACACAGGGGAAGTGTGAGACAGTGATAGCGATGGACGGCTTTAGCATCTCCTAATGCAAAATACAGTTGAAAGTTTTTCAATACAGCTTTGGGATTAATTGCGTTGAAATATAATTCAACAAAATAAATTCGTTTGACAAATATTAGGTTGCAACTGAATTAAAAACAACATAATAAATACTTTTGAGCATCAGAATATCATGCACCAAAACTCAAGTACATATCATAATATTTATTTTCGTTTAACATTACCAGTACAGAGGCCAGTTGAAGGTGCGGGCGACAGCCCGGTGCGCTATTTAGCGAGGAGAACGCCGAAAGTAAATTAACATTTATTTATTCTCCTAGTATTTCTCTTACTGAAATGAAGGTAATATAAACAGCTCAGAATGATATGAAGAATTAATACACATTTAATGGTATTATAGTTCTTTTGTATGTTAATGATAAATGAAAATTATACCAGAACAGGTACTCAGGATTATTCATGATCACAGTGTGGATGACGTTTTCCCTACTATATGGATAAACATATGAATTTTGCTAACAATTGCAGTGACTATTTTAATTGTACAGAATGATCTTTTAGGAAATTTGAACTAATAAAAATATTTACGTTCCACTATGATAGAAAAAGGGCTAAATTCTCTTGCCATTTCACTGATGGAGCATAACATGATTAAAAAGAATTTTCTGCGACTAATGTAAGAAAAATTTTCCTTTAACACATACCTTACCTGTGGCAATAAATGTACATGCACCCCATACGACTCTGCTATAACTCGTTTGCATTAGTAAGAAAGCATTTTTATTACACCAGATACTCCACACGAGCTATGGTTTATAAAAAAAATCAGCACAAACCCTGTAACTGGCATCTTGATATATGCCTGTAATTATTACACTTCTGTAAAGACGGTGGCAATAAATTTACGCGCATCCAGCTTTCGCGATACAATTACCACTTTGTGGGTCCTCCCTTTGCTGCCTGTATGTCGGCAACTCATCTAGGCATTGATTTGACGTAGGCACGACAAAGTTCTTGTGGAATTTTGGCCCATGCTTCCTGAAGAACCGTCATTAGTTGATGTTTTGTTCGGGAGAACTTTTTTCACACCTTTCTTGAGGACCCGCCACAGATCCTCGATTGGGTTGAGATCCGGTGAATTTGGGATCCAGTCAAGAACTTGGACATGATGTTGGCGAAACCAAGCTGTCATTTTGCGTGCAGTATGCGGGTTAGCGAGATCTTGCTGGAAGATAGCATCTCCCTGTGGGCGAAGGCGGTCAACGGAAGGCAAGGTAATGCTCTTGTAAAATTTCTTGGTAGCTTGCATTGATAGTCCCATCATACTGAAACAAATCACCAATGCCACAATAGCCAAAACACCCCACACTTGAACAATGCTTGGGAACTTTACTTCTTGTTTTACACAGTTTTTGGCGTGTCCTTCATTCGGCCGGCGGATGACTCTCCGCCCGATATTTCCATATAGGACTGGGAAGGGGGACTCGTCAGACCAAATCACCTACCGTCCAGGACATGTAGTTTCTAGTCCATGCAAACCACTTCCTTCGCCGAACTGGTGTCAACATAGGCTTTCGCTTACTCTTGTATGAGTCGTAGCCCATATTATATAGTCTAGTGATAGCAATTCATCGTGATACAGGTCGGTCTATGCATTGGCTCCATTGTTCTGAAGCTTCCACCTAAGTTTCAGATCCAGGTTTCGTGATAATGCGACGCAAAATGACACCTTTCCTAGCAGTAGTTCTAGGCAGTCTGCCGTTGCTACACCCAGGTGTGATGGAACTGGTTTTGTCGTGATGTTTAAGAAATGTTCTGACGGTAGACTCGTTTAAACACAATTCGCGAGCACTCTGACGCATAGCTGCTCCATTTTGTCGTTTCTGAAGGATCTTATTGCGCATCTGCAGTCCTAACCTTTCTCTTGCCAGTTTTTCGAGTTTTGAACGAAACGCAGACTACATGAGGTTTTATACTGCTCTTCATTTGCATATTGTTGACTGCACAAGATACAAAGCAGCAAAAATTTGCACGTTCAGCCGAGCAACATGTGCAGAGAGTTGGGTGCGCGTAAATTTATTGCCACCGTCTTTTCAGAGGTGTAATGATTCCAGGCATATATCAAGATGCCAGTTATAGTGTTTGTGCTGATTTTTGTCTAAACGATAGCTGAAGTGGAGTATTTGGTGTAATAAAAATGTTTTCTTACTAACGCAAAGGAGTCCTCTTTGTTTACTATTTATAACAGCGTCATATGCGGTGCGCGTACATTTATTGCCATGGGTAAGGTATATTATAAAAATATGGGAGCCCTGCAGTGACGCAGTGTTGTAACGTGTTTACCTTATGCACAGTTCACCCAGGTTCAATTCCCAATTCTGCAAAGAAACCTTACTCAGAGATCTCATAAATATCTCACTGCTCACTCTAGTCTGAGGTTTGGATTCGTAGGTCTTAAGAGGTTCGGATTCCTCTGAAAACTGCAGGTCCGAGAGGTTCGTATTCCTCGGAAAATTGTAGGTCCAGAGGTTTGGATTCCTCGGAAAACAGTAGGTCGCTGCACAGCATGACCATTGTAGACCTTGAGCCGTAAAACCACAAAACAAACAAACAAAAAATACATAAGCGTTCAAGTATTACGTAAGCAATATTTTGGCCATTTCAAACCCCTTCGTAAGCAAAAATGAACATAAGCTAACATAGGTAAATAAGACCAATAGAAACCTCCCACAAAGATGCTTACTTAATACTCGAACGCTTCTTATTTTATGAAGCAGAAATTTTTAAACTGTACATCGCAGTCTCGTGAAGTGGCACAACATTAACTAGCATTTTCTAGTATAACATTTTATACAAAAATATTTATAACATGTGATTTTTGTATATTTGAGATCCATCAATAATTTATAAGAGGTTAAAGGAGTCGTGGAACAAAAAATATCAGATGCCTCCGATATGTGAAACACGTTCAATTATTCGGGCATCTTGGAAGGAGAAACAATGGTTTTGATTCCAACAGTGCTGGACGATAAAATTAGAATAGAATAGAATATAAATTTTCATGTTCCTTGACACCGAATAGTGCCTTCGTGTCTGGCCCACGTAGCATTTTCCGCAGTCTTGACAATCAATCTTGTAAATACCGGAGTTGTTAAAATCCGGAATGGGATCTTTAAGCTAGGAAATTCCAATTTTGTTGATGTGGATGAAGACAACCCAGAAATTAAAAACCCATTGGATGGAAGCGATCTTGGATGCACACCGTCTCCTTTTGAGGCGAGGAGTCCTGCGAAAGCGTCGAAGACTGTAAGATGCATTTATTTTTGAGTTTGGTGACCATGTGGTCAATAACAGAAGTACTGAATGCATGGTAAATAACAAATTCTTTGTTGAGTGATTCATATGAAGATGAAAGGGTGAAAACTCTGGAAGTGAGCCAGCAGAATGAGCTCATTTTTTCAGAAAATGGATGGTTTGAGAGCGGAAATGTGGCTGAAAGAGCAGCTGATACGGAAAAGAGCAAACATATAAAGCTTTCGAAATACACATGTTTGAAAATCGGGGGATGAACACGTTATGAGGACAAATAAAAAGGCTAATTGTAAGTCACATTTCACTTCAAACGTAAATTGTATGTTTGGATTAACAGAATTGAGTGAATCAAGTGCATAGACGAGATTTATATGTTCATTTGTGGGGATTGTGAATATGTCATCAACATATCGAAACCAACATTTGAACAGAATAATGTTATGGATATTTTCTCCCACATAGTGCATGTAAACATCACAAAAAAGAGGAAAAAGTGGATTGCCCATTACGAGACTGTTAGTCTGTTTAAATAACTTGTTTTGGAAGGAGAAACAGGTGTGACTGATGTAAAGCTCAGTGAGACGTGTCAGTTCATTGGTTTCAAACTCCGGATAGTGAAATTCTTGCATTCATTTAGTCAGAGAATAAAGAGCCCCCCCCCCCACCAAATAGGTACGTTGGTGAAAAGAGTTCACATCAAATGAGACCATTTTACAAGCAGCAGGAGTGACGGTTTTGAGGCAGGAGATACAGTCCACCAAATTTTTAATAATGAACATATTGCTTTGTAGGAGGGCAGAAACTCTATTGACTAAATGGTTGGATAACGAATGGGCAGGAGTCAAGGTTGGAAATAATAGTTGGGAAAGACATATTATTGAACCCGTTCACTGTCTGTCAGACCTTAATTTCTTCGAAGCCTTCACCATATTTCAAATGGGCAATGGTGTTATCAACAATAAGAGTGAAAGCATATTTTTCCTGGAATGCTACAAAAAACTGTTCCCCCATCAACCACATTTAAAATCCTCCACAGTTCAATTTTGACTGTTTTTCTGAACATTACCGACGTCTCGTGGATCGGCGTTATATCCAGAGACGTTTCTCCTATCCCAGTGAAAAACGGTTATTTTTCTCCGAAGCATTACTTGTAACTCGTATAATGAAAACCGTGACCATCATTACCAATCAACAGTTTGTTTGGTTTGTAAATGTATTTCGTTTGAAAAAAGTATGAAGAAGCTATTGAAAAAGCTGTTAAGGCATTAAATTATGCAATTTCCAACTGCAAAAGTATTATGTTTTATTTATTTACTATTTTTGCACAGTGTATCACATCAATCGCAATTTTATATCCTCAACAAGCCTTGTGATTTACCATCGTTTTTGCCACATGTTTACAAATCCGCTTCGTAAGTTTCTTTTCATTTTTCTCATGTTTGCTTAGGTCTGTCATTTTATTTTATTTTTAATTTGCTTTCATTATTATTATGTATTCTTCGTCCAACGCTGCTTTAACTGATTTTCCAAATTACATCTGTGACGGGTTAGTCACCTCCAACATCTTCAATTTTTTCTTGAGTGCTAGCATCATGGGGTGATCCCGAAATTCATTTCGCTTCGATGTAGTGTTCCTACCTTTCTGCGTCTAACAAAAACTTTGTTCCATTGCAAATTGTCCATTTTACGAGCGTTCGTTAAAGTCGTTTGCTACAAAACCACTCACATTGAAAACAAACTGTACCACCTTCATCTGAAATTATCTAATGAAGATCCGAATTTTGCTATTTGGGATGAAAAAATCACTGTGAAATGCCTTTTTATCACTTCTAAACTCCAATCCACTTTGTTGTACAAATTCAGCATGCTATTGTGGACAGCTCCCACCACTTCACCCATGACTCCTGTCTGTAGTAGCGTACTTAATTTCTCCAAACTTTCTCTGTCCAATCACCAAGCCCATCTCTTGTCACTTAACTCAAATTTTGCCGTTGCAAAACCAATCCATCCAACTAAATTCATCGAACCTGTTGAGCGTTCTTTAAAATTCAGCAAAATCATGCTGGAACAAAAGAATGTTCTCCGGTACTACGTTACTGAAGCTTTGGCATCCAACAATAAACCTAAGGCCAACCTTGCCACACAAGATTCACAAGAATTGCATTTGCTCTACACCAATAAAGATATAATAACAATAGAGGACAAAGGTGGACAGGTAGTTGTCTTAGATAAATCACACTACATTGAAACGGTTAATTCTCTTATCCAAGGTGGCCCTTATACTGCAGTTACAAGGGACCCTACCAATTCCTTTCTGGCCAAAATGCGGAAAGCTATCCAATCTTGCCTATCTAAGACAACTACCTATCCACGTTTGTCTGCTATTGTTATTATGATATCCTTATTGGAGTGGAGCGAATGCAAGTCTCGTGAATCTTGTATGGCAAGGTTGGCTTTAGGTTTATTGTTGGATGCCAAAGCTTCAGTAACGTAGTACTGGAGAACGTTCTTTTGTTCCAGCATAATTTTGCTGAATTTTAAAGAACGTTCAACAGGTCTGATGAATTTAGTTGGATCGACTGGTTTTGCAACAGCAAGATTTGAGTTAAGTGACAAGAGATGGGCTTGGTGATTGGAGAGAGGAAATTTGGAGAAATTAAGTAAGCTACTACGGACAGGAGTCATGGGTAAAGTGGTGGGAGCTGTCCGCAGTAGCATGCTGAATTTGTACGACAACGTGGATTGGTGTTTAGAAGTGATAAAACGGCATTTCACGGTTATTTTTCCCAAATAGCAAAATTCGGATCTTCATTAGATAATTTTAGGTGGAGGTGATACAGTTTGTTTTCAATGTGAGCGATTTTGTAGCAAACGTCTTTAATAAATGCTCGTAAAATGGCCATTTTGCAATGGAACGAAGTTTTTGTTAAACGTGGAAAGGTAGGAACACTACATCGAAGAGAAATTGATTTCAGAATCACCGGATTATGCCAGCATTTGAGAAGAAATTGAAGATGTTGGAAGTGATTATCCCATCACGGACGTAATTTGGAAAATCAGTTAAAAGTGGCGTTGGACGAAGAATACATAGTAATACTAAAAGCAAATAAAAAATAAAATAAAATGACAGACCTAAGCGAACACGAGAAAATTGAAAAGAAACGTACAAAGCGGATTTGTAAACATGTGGCAAAAACGATGGTAAATCACAAGGCTTGTTGAGGCTATAAAATTGCGATTGATGTGATACACTGTGCAAAAATAGTAGATAAATAAAACACAATACTGTCACTGTTAGAAATTACATAATTTAATGTCATGACAGCTGTTTCAATAGCTTCTTGCTACTTTTTTCAAACAAAATATACATACAAACCAAACTATTGATTGGTAATGCTGGTCACGGTTGCTGCTATATGAGTTATAAGTAATGCTTCAGAGAAAAATAACCAGTTTTTATTGGGGCAGGAGAAATGTCTCTGGATACAACGCCGATCCACGAGACAGCGGAAATGTTCAGAAAAACAGTCAAAATTAAACTGAAGAGGATTTTAAATGTTGTTGATGGGGGGGACAGTTTTTTGTAGCATACCGTAAAAATATGCTTTCACTCGGATCGTTGATAGCTCCATTGCCCATTTGAAATATGTTGAAGGCTTCGAAGAAATTAAGGTCTGACAGACAGTGAACATATTTAATAATATGTCTTTCCTCCCTATTATTTCCAACATTGGCATTCCTGCCCATTCTTTATCCAAACATTTAGTCAATAGAGTTTCTTCCCTCCTCCAAGGCAATATGTTCACTATTAAAAACTTGATGGACTGTATCTCCTGCCTCAAAGCCATCACTCCTGGTGCTTGTAAAATGGTTTCGTTTGATGTGAAAAGCCTTTTCACCAACGTATCCATTTGGGGAGCTCTTCATTCTCTGACTAAACGCATTCAAGAATTCCACTATCCGGAGTTTGAAATCAATGAACTAACACATCTCACCGAGCTTTTCATCCTCCACACCTGTTTCTCCTTCCAAAACAAGTTATTTAAACAGACTAACGGTCTCACAATGGGCAATCCACTTTCTCTTCTTCTTTGTGATGTTTACATCCACTATGTGGAAGAAAATATCCATAACATCATTCTTTTCAAATGTTGGTTTTGATATGTTGATGACATATTCGCAATCCCCACGGATGAACATATCAACCTCGACTACGCATTCGCTTCACTCAATTCTGTTAATCCAAACGTACAATTTACGTTTGAAGTGGAATGTGATTTACATTTAGCTTTTTTAGACGTCCTCATAACACGTTCATCCACTGATTTTCGAACAAGTGTATTTCGAAAGCCTGGTTCTGTTTGCTCGCCTTCGCATGTGGCCTCAGCCCATCCATTTTCTCAAAAAATGAGTTCATTCTTCTGGCTCACTTCCAGAGCTCTCACACATTCATCTTCACAAGATTCACTCAACAACGAAATTGCCTATCCACAAGAAATTGCCATTCACCGTGGATTCAGTACTTCTGTTATTGACCACACGGTCAACAAACTCAAAAATAAATGCATCTTACAATCTTCGACGGTTTCGCAGGACTCCTCGCCTCAAAAAGAGACAGTGTACATCCCGTTTGAACCTGGGGTAGCATCCAACATCGCTTCCATCCTACGGGTTTTTAGTTTCCGGGTTCTCTTCATCCCCATCAGCAAAATTGGAATTTCCCAGTTTAAAGATCTCATTCCGGATTTTAACAACTCCGGTATTTACAAGATTGTTTGTCATGACTGCGAAAAATGCTACGTGAGCCAGACACGAATGGTATTGCGATTTAGGGTCAAGAAACACGAAAATTATGTATGAAAACAAGAAGTGCTTAAATCTTCTATCACCCAGCACTGTTAGAATCAAAACCATCGTTTCTCCTCCTGTGATGCCCGAATTATTGAATATGTTCACTGTCCGTCGGACCTTAATTTCTTCGAAGCCTTCAACATATTTCAAATGGGCAATGGGGCTATCAACGATCCTAGTGAAAGCATATTTTTTGCGGAATGCTACAAAAAACTGTTGCCCCATTAACTGTATTTAAAATCCTCATCAGTTTAATTTTGACTGCTTTTCTGAACATTTCCACTGTCTCGGTGATCAGCGTTGTATCCAGAGATGTTTCTCCTATCCCACTAAAAACCGGTTATTTTTCTCCGAAGCATAACTTGTAACTCGTATAGTGGCAACCTTGACAAGCATTACCAATCAACAGTTTTTTTGGTTTGTATATTTTGTTTGAAAAAAGTATCAAGAAGCTACTGAAACAGCTGTCACGACATTAAATTATTTAATTTATAACTCCGACAGTATTGTGTTTTATTTATCTATTAATTGATAATAATTTGATTTTGGTCATTATTTTATATATTTTGCAGTAGAATACGTTTCAAAATTAATATTTCATTTTTATTTGTGAATTTAATTTAATACTGGGAGTCAAAATTATATTTCAAGTGAACATGAATTGTTTCTACGGCCCCGAAATGTTTTTAGTTTATAGTCATGGAAAAGTCATGGAATTTTTTTGCCCAGAGAGTATGAACCCTGTAAATAGCAACTCCTGATTAATAGACCTATATTTTAGTTTATTCACTTTTCTTTGTAATACTGTAATATTTTGTCATTCATTTTCTCTCTCATTCAGTTGTCATACAAGACTCAGATTTGTATTATATTGTTTCAAAGTATGGAAAACAGTAGTGCTTTTTTGGAAAGTAAAGAATACTGTGGGATATTTTACTTTATTTTATACTAATAAGAAAATAAACTTGTTTAAACCAAAATTTAAAAAAAATCTAATGTTTATTTTTGATCAATTTATTTTTCCTAGGAACAAAACTGGCTATTTTTTGTCAGATTATAATAAGCCACATTGTTAATGGATTTCACATGGGTTTTAAAATTAACAAATATGATGAAAGTCAAATATGTTGTAAAATATATTTACTGTGCAACAAATAAGTATAATATTGATTTCAAGTATCATGT
>QLNU02015360.1:4235539-4247368 GCA_006491805.2 Dysdera silvatica | reverse complement strand
ATTTAAACATCAGAATGAAAGTGAAAACCATAAACATCTGTCTCATCAACAGATAACAATAAACATTTAAAACAAAAAAAAAAGGTGACAGCAAATAGAATACCTGAAAAAAGCTTGATTATTACACTTTAAACAATCAGAGTAGGTTTTAAATTTAATACAATATTGCTTTGGCGTTTTAAACTCTTCAGGGAGAGTTGATGTGCAGCCGGACTTGTAAATACTATATCTCCACATATTCAGAAATAGTGGAAAACACATTTATTTGTGAAGTAGACTTTGTAGTTTAATGACGTTGTTTCGTATCGATAAAGTGAATACATCGGAATGGTAACTTAACGCATGATCTGTAATGGCTTTGACAAGTGATTTATAATGATAAAATCCGCAGACATCTAAAGGTTGACATATTTTGTATAGTGTTCAGGAATGTTCAAAATATCTCTATCTTTGTTTGGGAAACAACCTTTCATTTCATCATGCCTTTTTTCAATAAAACTACCAAAGAAATCGCAAACCAATAGCGATTTAAAAACAGTCACTTGAGTTATATTTTCATCGAGAAATTTTAAAGTTTCACGTGTTCCTGTGTTTCCTGATTTTGTACAATAAATGAGTAAATTAGAGGGTTTCAACATACATTCTTGTACAATAGGACCAAAATTATTACCCGTAGTTTCTTGTAATACTAAACATGGTTTTCTAACTAGTTGTCCATTAAATCCTAAAGTAGGCATGATTGTGCATGAATGTGTCGTGGCATGCGTTCTTTTTTTGTGTTATTAAATATGTACCTTTTTCATCTTGAAATGAGAGGGTTCGTGTGCCCACAAGTTCGTATTTAAACCCGCTTTGGTCAAAGTTATATATATTTTGTAGCTCATAATTTTTAATTATTGACGTTGACTGTTTAACAAACTCATTTGACTTTTGCTTTAACTTTGATAGTTTGGGGTGGATTGACACTGTTGTGAATTTAGTTTATTTACGGCTGACAATTCTGTGTTTAATTTTAAAATTTCCAATCCAAGAGTCAGAAGCTTGGAAGTCAAGTGTACCTAGTTCGTCTGTTTGTTCAAGAGCCCAATATCTAATTTGTATGTAAGTGACTTTCTCGGCTTGGTCTTTAGCCTTTTTAAACTGCTCAATAACATGATTGTCTATAGCAGAACACATTTCCTCTCTATCACTTTTTTCAGTTCGTTTTATCCAATTGTGTAAATTGCGGCGCATGTGTGGCTGATAACACTTTTCACTCCTTTTTCATCAGGTTTCAATCAGGTTTAATTCTCTTTTTATGTGTTTTTCGATCAATAAACTACGTGTTCTGAACTATTCAAAAGGTGAGTAGTCTTTGTCTTGAGGACTATGAAGTTTTTTCATAGCTAATAAGCGACGATTACAGTAACTGTCCGGAAATTCATAGTATACTGTTTCTGAAAATTCGTAATTACTATAGTGATTTTTCATCGTATTTACAATATGCTTTGCAAACTTTTTCTTATGATTAGAATGTAGAGATTGCGTGTCTAATATTTTATTTTGTTTTAAATAACTATGAATTTCATTATTTACAATTTGCAACACGTTATATACATTAACGTCGCTCATAACGTCTTTATATAAATTATAATAAAACTAATTAATTTCTTAATTCAACACAAGTAGATAATATTTGGTAGATAATGACAAGCGTGAAAGATAATTGCAAATCATATTATGTCGTTAATTTCAAGCTTTCACTTTAAATGCTGAATTTACTTTAAACGAGTGTTTGATTCTGAACAGCACACTAACGGTGGCTCGTAGGCTGAGGTTAGGTGCCAAGCTGCACGGCTAATACAGAAATGAAATTATTTTGAGCTAAGCAGTGAATAACCTTCCCACAGACTTAACATGCGAACTTTAAACCTATATATCTTCAAAGCTCGGAGTGAGAGAAGTTAGTGATTGGTTCCTCCTCCTGTCAATTAATACCAATAATTCAAAAATCCCAGAATCAATTCTCATAATGTTCCCTTGTTAGTGCGCTGTTATCCCGGATTTGATTCCCAACAGTACCCTTCCCAGAAAAATACCGTCAAGCTGCTCACTTCAATCCAGGTCTGGTTCCCAAGTCCTTAGGTGGTTTGGAATTGTCAGAAAACAGTTGATCCCAACGCAGCATGACCCTTGTTGTCATTCTGCTGGTAAACTCGCAAGCAAGCATGAATCAACGATTGATATGATGGTCTGCTAGAGAACAAAGGCAAAACTATCAAAGCCCTTCCGTGGTGCAGTGTTGTAATTCTTTTGTCTAGTGTTCCGTTAATCCGGGTTTGACTACCAACAATGCGGAGAACACTTACTCAGAGATTTCATGAAGATTGCACTGCTCACTGTAGTCCAGGGTTTGGTTCTGTAGGCCATAAGCGGGTCGAATTCCTCAGAAAATTGTAGGTGTGGAGGTTCGGATTCCTCAGAAAACAGTAGGTCCAGGTGCAGCATGACTACTGTAGTCCTTGAGCTGTAAAACAGCAAACAAAACTCTCAAAAAGGAGGAAAGGAAAAAGATGATAGCGTTCTCTAGTGACATTTGATCGGTCTTTTTTTTTTTAAGTCGGCCTATTTTCTAAAATTTGAAACTGGAGCCACACCATTTGTGACAACGATCTTTTCTACCAATCGAAAAAGATACAATTTGGTGACGGTGCTGCCTCTAATGACACTTTTTGTAACTTTTTGTTTTTATGTGGTTGCGTGTTGAAGAAGCCATATTTTTAACCAACCGTCATATCTTGAACGGGAGGAATCAAAAAAGCACATACACTGTACCCCTTTTCGAAATTTCATCAAACTTTTTTAAAAACTGTCCCATCTCAAAATCTACAATTAGAATTGTGCTGTCTTTGACGTTCAGTTCCATCGATCGAAGGAAATTTTATTATAAATATTATACATTGAATTTGAATTTAGTATAAATATGAAACCTACAAACTTTTAATTATCGACCTTGTTTGTTTTGTACTATCTTGTTTAAGGCTAACTACTCGATCACTTTTAAAGAATTACTTTTTATTCTCCATGACTCCTATTTCATAATTGTTAATTTTGAGATTATGTTTAACTATATAATACATTCTAACATCTATTTTATTCTTAAAATGGTATTATAAGTGCAAAGTTAGTTACATAGCTTATCTCTGGTTCAATCTGTTCCTGTTTGCTAATAGTTCCTTAAAAGTCTTTAAATTTCATGTAAGTAAATGTGTATGAACCCTGAACTTGTTTTCAGGCCTGAGTTTACGGCTTTATGGTCAATAGCAAAAAAAAAAACATATGGAAAGCCCCGTTTAAGATTCATACATGCAATTTTCTACTGACTACTCAAAATTTTTTATTTTTTATGTTTTTTTGCTAAGAAACACTTTGTGCTTGGACACAATGCTTCCCACATGTCCCCTCCACTAGCCTCTACCCAGCTTATATCACAAGAAACCAAGCACATGCATGGGAATTCCTCCTCCTCGTTTATCACATGATTCCTTGTCTAGCCATTTGAGAGTGCCATATATATACTTGCTAATTCTCCCATACTTTACCGGAGACTCCTCTTTTTTGTGATATCTCCGGGTTTTCCTTTTTTTTCTGTTAAAAGATAAATTCCTAAATTTGGAGAATATTAGAAAAAAATTCCCTGCAAATGGAATAATTTTTTTGTTAACTTTTAATTCATCAATGGGTTCTTCTAAAGCTCTATGGTAGCTAAAGGTGGATGGCGCAACTTAAAACACGTTTCTGGCAGGCAGGAGAGAAAAGAATTTATATATAGACAATTGCCCAGGGTGGATTCTTTTTTTAATTGTAATCTAAATTTGTATAGAATTCTGTTGATCCGCCCTCTCCTAGACATTGTCATTGCCCATTTTTATCTCAACTTAAAATACTGAAAAATTCTGTGAAACAGCCTCTGCCTCCCTCATACACACACCAACAAACATATGAATAAAAATTTCGTTGTCAAATAAAGTAAAATTCTTTGTTTGTAAAACCATCATCATTTTATCTTATAATGCACATTCGATAATCAAAGCGCCCCCTTGCATGTACATTACAATTTTCCTTGTGATGGTCCCTCCGTTTAGCCCGGAGTGTCTTGGACCGCTAGACGAATGAGGACAGGAAACAACGCTCTCTTTCTCCGTATGTAAAGATGTTAAGGTATTATTACCCTCCGCAGGGATAACACAATTGCCAAATATGGTCAACACAAGAAAGCCTCCGGGGCGAGATTTTTGTGAGTTTTCGTGGGGGAATTTATTATACAATAATTTTTGCCACCCACGTATTAATTAGCTCAAACTAGAGCTTATGTAATTTTGGAGAAAAAGAGACGCTTTCCCCATCCTGGATTCGAACCAGGGTCCCTCCGTTTAGCCCGGAGTGTCTTGGACCGCTAGACGAATGAGGACAGGAAACAACGCTCTCTTTCTCCGTATGTAAAGGTGTTAAGGTATTATTACCCTCCGCAGGGATAACACAATTGCCAAATATGGTCAACACAAGAAAGCCTCCGTTGCAGAAAAGTGTCTCCTTTTCTCCAAAAACAAATAAGCTCTAGTTTGAGTTACATACATGTAGGAGACAAAATTTATTGTATAATAAAGTCCCCCATGAAAAAACTCACAAAAATCTCGCCCCGGAGGCTTTTCTGTGTTGACCATATTTGGCAATTGTGTTATCCCTGTGAAGGGTAATAGTATCATGCATGATTAATTTATCATCAAAGTCTTTGTTAAGCATTAGTCATTTGAATCTGTGTCAATTACCCTTCTTTGTTAATGGGAGGGAAATTTCTCCTTAGCTCTTACCCTGTTCATCCTTAGTTTCCTGTTGTGAGAAACACTGTGAAGTTTGAAATTCAAGTTTTTTTGTATTTTGTCCATACAGGGGTTCTGTTTTAATGGAATAAATCATGAAAACAGTGTCCACATCCATATCTGAGGGTGACTGCTAAGACGATTTGAAATACATTATTGCAAATCAGTTTCTGCCAGGAAATATTTATCTGACCATAAAAGCAGGGTGGCCATATCTGAGGGGTTTCACTGTATTGTATCTTGATGTAGGTGCATTTGAGGAAAGAAGTGAATGGCAGAATAAACTCAGGAAATTTTCCCCATCATAGCCGATGATGTGGTAATATTAGGTTATAAATTGCTTGCAAAGAAAACAATTATTTCACGGTGCCTGGTGGGAACCGAACTCATGACCTCTTGTTATACGGCTAAGGGCTTCTCCAGCTGAGCTGTACACGACCGATTATCGAACAAGACATTGTGGGTTCGGTTCCCACCAGGCACCGTAAAATCATTCTTTCCTTGTGAGCAATTTATCATTAAATATTATCACATTATCGACTATGATGAGAAAAATTTCCTAACTTTAATATTATGCTAATCTCGCCTATCGAACATTCACTTCTTTGACGTTTATTTGGTTTAGAAAACAGTTCAAGCACTGCCCCATTTCAAAACGTGTCTATAGTGAAGCTTTATATACAGTCACGTAGGGGAGTATGATTGGTCATTTGTAGCTCAATTGGCAGAGCCCTTGGCCGGATACCAAGTGGTTGTGGATTCAGTTTCCACCAGGCACCGTGAAATCATTTTTTTCTTTGTGAGAAATTTATCATCTAACGGAACAAAAGCTTATTACACTTGGCAGATTCATAAAAAAAAATAACGATCTAGTTAACGTAACAGTAATTCAAATTTTAGCATAACAACAACTGACTTACGGCAATGTGCTGTACTAATAAAATTTAACAAGATCATCCTGTACTGGATCTGGATCTGACATGAGGTATGCTGGTGGGGGAGAGAGAGAGAGCATACTTTAACCATGCTCTATATATCAGTAGTGACATCATTTTTACTGGCACAACCTGAGCATAATGCTTCAGGAGTGCAACAACCTGACCCATCCCAAATATATGGATGAAAGGTTAGCATGGATAAGCAAATAGAAACTGCTCATGTTTTTGCTTCTGAAAAAATCTAAGATTATTTACCACCTTTGATAGCATTTGAAGCCCAAGAAATCCCATCCCCACCTTTTACTTCAGTGCCAGTGTGTAACATGAAAACCCTGTTGCCTGGTGGAAATGTATTCCAAAGTATGAAGGTTTCAGAAGAATAATGCAGCATCTGAATTTTCAGAACTATCAATAATGCTTTTGTTGTAACTTGCCAGTTTAGCTTCTATTGAAAGAGTGTTTTCCAATTTTGGAATTATTTATTCTAAACTGTGGAATCTGTTAAGCATTAAGAAAAGCTGAAAACTTGTAATATGTGACCGAATGCTGCAAGGCTGCACTGAATTGGAATATTATAGCAAATTATGCACTCTTAATGAATAAAAATTCAGGAAATCTTGTTTTCATTTGCCTTTTATATTTGGATAAATTCAGAATAATTTTGTTATCTTAATCTATGTAAGACAGTAACTAGTATTTATTTTTCTCTAATTTTATGGTATTTTTAGAGAAAAGAAATACTTTCGAAAAAATAATTTGTATTGTAATTATAACTTTTGTCTAACATATGCTATTAATAATGTGTGGGTACTAGATATTGATAATACAACATCTAGCATTCACTAATTTTGAATCAAATCCTTTTATTCCAAAGTTTTGAGTTTTGGGCGGTTTTAACCATCATCATGTCAAAAACTAGCTTTTGACATCAAATTGCCAACCCTAGTCAAAACGAAAGACTATGCAGGGAAAGCATAAGTTATGATTGGCCAAATTGTAGCTTGGTAGAGTATCAGTATTTTTGGTACAGTGAGAGAAGCAATGATTAATAACTTAATTTTGGTGAATGTTAAGGGGCTTGCTATTGTTGTATTTGATTTGGGTGCCCATTGGTTTAATGAAAATGTTTGAGGATGTGGGGGCTGTGAGAGGTACATTGAATTTGTAGTCAACAACGCCGCTGCCACCTCTTGCTAGTTGGCCTAAGGGGGTGGAGATAGTGATAATTTGAAATTTTAACATTATGATGGGGGCTAGAGATGTGTCTCTTGAAGGAGAACTAAATCAGGTTGTTTTGGGCAATGAAATTACAAGGTTCATTAATATATGAAAGAATGCCATAAAAAAAATTTCAATATATTAATTGAAGGTTGAGCTTTAATCGAAGGTGAAGCTGGTGATGTGGTTAGTGGTAATACTTGATATTTTGGTCATTGCCTCAAGCACAGTGAAAATTTTAGTAGAGGTACTAAGGGTGAGAGAGAAAGATATTTACTGCAGATGCAATGGTTTAAAATTTTTAATAGAAATCATTTCAGAATATATTTTTATTCCAAGTTTAATCACTGACTTTTGATTTAATATAACAATCTTTTGAAAATCTGTTACAGCATTGCCAGATGCACAGAGCAAGATGAAAATTTTAAAAGATTTAATACATAAAATGCCTGACTCCAATTTTCATACCTTACGCTTTTTGCTACAGCATTTATTGAAGTAAAGAAATATTTTCATTCACCTTGTAAATTTTTTTTTTTGCATGAATAAAGAAGTTCGTAATAAATATAAAAAAAAAACTTTTCATGCAAAAACTACGTATATTTTCACTTGCATGATTTTTAATTGTATGTTTTGTTAAGATTTACTCATCAATTCTTTCATAACTTACTTGCTCTTAAAATGTTATAAATTGAATTTTATTCACATTCTGTAGCAGCTTTCTTTCGTATTATAATAAATTCCATTATAGTTAAGAATGAAAAAATACATCAAAGATCATCAAAAATCTGTCTTAGAAAATCAAACTTTTGGATAAAGTGTGGTAATGTATGCATTGTCGCATGCTAGAATCTCCTCAATCCTTCAAACATTTCATTTTCATGTGAGTTTTATGTTTGCCAATAAATTGGGCTCTACCATGTTCAAAGATACCGTTTCAGGTTTTAATAAATAGGTGTATTTATTCCATTCTGTGCTAATGTGTCAATGTATACGAAGTGATCATAAAGTTAATTATATATATACACACTTTGTCCCAAAATGATACATAATGGAAAGATAATAAAAAATTACACTACTAATTTTTTTTTTTAATTCTGCATGCTTATGATATCGATTCAACATTGGAATATGTACATTTATGTAATGTGTTTTGGAAAATAAAGCAAATTTGAAGTAGCTGGTAAAAAATGTTCAAAGTTTGCAGTAACATACTGTCCCAAAAAGATAAAGAATTTGGAATAAAATGGCTCAGTTATAAAAGTTACATTACAAATACTTAATTTTCTCATTTGCATGTCTGTAGAAGTACAACATGTGCAGTAGGTTGGAATTTCAGTACAAATACAAGGATCGTTCAATAAAGATTTCCCCTGACCTACTTTACTTGGACTAAAACAAACTCAACTTGGCATAGTTATTAGTCCTTCTCTACATACCTACCACTTCTCCCATCGCTTTATACAGCTGTTGAGACCTCATTTGTAGAAGTCAGCAGATGCATCAGAAGCCATGACTTGACCTCAGAAATCAGCATGTCATCGTCTAGAAAATGTTTTCCCTTGAAAAATAACTTCTTGGTTAGAAAGAGGTCAAAGTCTGATGGTGTAAGGTTGAGAGAATACAGGGGTGTGGAAGGATTTCATAGCCACAGGACCATGTTTTCATCTGAGCAACATGCAAGTTGTGAGCCAGGGCATTATCCTGCAGGATGTTCAGAACTTTGGCCAACATACTATGCCTTTCAATTTTTATTCCCTTCTGCAATTTCTGCTGCAGTGAAGCGTAGTATGTCCCAGTAACTGTGGTACCATTTTCTAGGTAAGTCATTATCACTACTCCGGCCTGGTCCCAAAATACCATGAGCATGACCTTGCCCGCTAACGGTTGGACACGTGCCTTTTTTTGGAGGTGGTAAGTCAGAGCACTTATATTGTTTGTACTAGGACTTAGTCTCTTGGTCATAATGATGGACCCGTGTTTTATCCTGTGTGATTAGCCTGTCAAAAATGTCATCCTGGTTTTCTTCACACATGGCCAAATGACCCTGTGACCATGCGACTCGTTCTTGCTTTTGGAAAAATGTCAACAACCGTGGAACTCTCCGTGAGAAAGTTTTTCCCCATTAGAAAATAGTCATGGATGGCATTTGTCATAGACTCAGTACCAATCTTGGCATGTGTGGCTAGTTGGCGAACGGTTATGTGGCACTCCTTCAAAATGGCAGCCTCACTTGCTGGGTGGTATCTTCGTCAGTGGCAGACTGTGGCCGCCCTGGAATGGGAACCGTTTCCACTGAAGTCCGACCACACTTGAACTGACAATGCCAGTGCTTGCCTACATCATACGATGGGGCATCCTCCCTATAAGTCCTTTTCATTTCATCGAACGTCTCCCGTGGTTTACAGCCTTTTAAGTATAAGAACCTGATGACCGCTCTGCATTCAACTGGCTCCATGATCATATATTACTCCACGTTAGCACCCGTAGAAGAGAAACTGTTAGTAGTTCAAAGTTACAAATTACCTATATAGATATGTATCATTATGCATGCTCAATTTCAGCCTCTTACAAAAATTGGAAATGGGTCATGGGAAATCTTTATTGAACGCCCCTCGTATATGTTGTTCTTTGCAATGGCTCATGCAAAACAAATAAATGAAACATAAACCCTTAAAACAATATTCTTGACGGCAAAGAGCTTATTAGTGACAGAAATTTGAATGAATATATCTATCCCTTTAATATACAATGTGTTAAGAAAAGGTTCAGAATTGGAACCCCAAAATAAAAAAAATAAAAACCTACGGGTTATCCCAACTGCACGTTGAATAGAGCACGTTGAATAAGCAATGTCAGTCCAGCAAATTGCTTGTAATTCTGTCATCTCAGCTTTCCAGTCGACTATTCACAGACAACTTCTAAAGACAAGAGTGTTTTGAATGACCTAAAATTGTGAAAAAAAACCCTCCCTTTAATGCCACTGCATAGAGAAGCTTGATTGAATTGGGCAAAAGGCATATGTCATAGTGCGATGAATGGATTTTTGTGATTTTTTTTTTTTTTTTATGAAAAAAAAAAGATTTAAATGGACTGGATGGCCTAAATTATTTTTAGTACCATTTATGAAACAAACCAAGACAATTCTTCGGTCAACAACCAGAAGATAGATCTTTGGCAGTTTGGGCTTGCTATGACTTCAATGGAAGGTCAGAAATAGCATTCATTTCTAGATCAAATATCAGTCTAAACTAACAGCGTTCACTAGAGAAGTATTTATGTCCATGTTTCAGCATACTTAGTGGACCAGACTACATATTTAAGTAAGACAATTACACTAACCACGTTGCATGTTCTGCGAAATGGTGGTTTTCTTCCAATAATATTATAGCTGTGGCATGTTCATCTAGAAGCCCGAATCGGAATCTTATTGAGAATATTTAGGGTAAACTAGGAAGGATGGTGTACAGAAAGAAAGCAATTCTCAAGTATGGTGGAATTGAAAAAGGAAATTTATGAACGTTGGTATAAATTGCCATCAGAAATTTTCCAAAATTTAATTTCTGAAATGCCACGTCATGTCTTAGAGATTATTAGACTTAATGGTAAGGCAACCAAAGGTTACTTTTTAAAAGTATATTTGTTTTCTAAAGATTATCTATCATTTTGGAATATGTGAAGAGCAGCTTCCTTTTATTCTTCCTAACTGTACATTAACTTTACAGCAAAGTGCAGTGTTTTTTCTTCTACGTTTAAAGGTAAATATAAGCATTATAAACACAACACAAATTGTAAATTAATAGAAAACACTTTTTATATGCTTTTGCATTTTATTTCTTTGGGACACAGTGTATATATAGCAATCCATAGCTCTTTGTAACTTCAACAGTAGAATGGTGCCAAAGTTTGTACAGGGTCCATCGAAAGCCTGCATAAGCTTTAAAAATTCATAAAAAATAATAAAAGAGGAAGAAAAATTATAACATTGAAGTGTGGTTTGTGTGATAAATATCTGGATGCTGTTTTTTTTCACACAATAAGAAAAAATTCCGTGGTCGCAGATTGGTGGCACTAACACATCGACTAAAAATATGCAAATAAAGCTGTTATAGCAGAACTATGTGCTAGGTGGATTCGTCAGTCGATTCATTCTTAAACTCAATGTAAAGAACAAGTTTCTGCGAAAATGTTAACTTGGCCACAACAAGCTTCCTTATGATTAGTGAAATTGTATCATACAGTATCTATTTCATTGTTTTCCAAACGTCTTCAAATGCTTCGCCTATAGATTACCTTTCAACTAATTTTTTTTTTTATTACGTTAAACAGATCCAGATAATATTTATTGCACAAACCACACTTCAATGCAATTAGTTACTCCTTTTTTCATGAATTTTTAAAGGTTATACAGACTTTTTGTTGACCCTGTACATAATTTTGAACAAATGTGAAGGTGAACAGGATTACATGAAAAAAACTGCAAAAACTTCCTATGGGGGGATATGCTGCTATATCGGGAAGCGCATTAAAAAAGCACATACAAAAAATATTTCTCTCATTTATACGTCATTCTTGGTTTGTCCCTTGCACTGACGTATGAGTGAGTGATTACTGTATCTCCCCTGCGGTGGCGCAGTGTGGTAACGCGTTCTCCTATTGCGCGGCTAATCCGGGTTCGACTCCCAGCAGTGCAAAAAGAACGCTTACTCAGAGATCTCATAAAGATCGCACTGCTCACTGTAGTCCGGGGTTTGGTTCCCTAGGCCTTAAGAGGTTCGGATTCCTCGGAAAACAGTAGGTCCCGGCGCAGCATG
>QLNU02015360.1:4178696-4209231 GCA_006491805.2 Dysdera silvatica | reverse complement strand
ATGTAGGGTTACCAATTGCGGTTTCTACATTTATAGATTTGGTTATCGTTCTATGACGGATTGAAGAACGATGGAGCGGTGATAGACTCCATAATATCACCGATAGCTTATAAGTTATATCAGAAGGAGTTTAGCTCCTGCGACAACTCACGTGGATTGTTACCCTGGAACCTTATCTCAATTGAGTCAGGAATACCAAGATACAGATGAACCATGTAGACAGCATGTCTCTGGGTTAAACAATTTATTTACAATCCCATAGCAAAATAATTGGATTGTTACGATTAAGAATTGACATTATTATTGTAAGACATTATGAATGTCCATCATGGGCAGCGTGACCATCTCGCTAAGAGTCCTACCGAAAGAATGTCTTTTATTGGTGTTCGCCTCATCGTCTCTACACTCGCAATCACTCTTATTGGCTGTTCACCCTTTTCATACGCAAATGTTCATTGGTTACCCCTTTAACACTAATCGACGATTTGTTGTTCTAGTCACGGTTTCGTAACATGACACTTCGTCGTAATCACTATGTCCAGCAGGAGTACTTATAAGCAGGAAATGTCTGTCAAGGAGTTTGAAGAAATACAATTAAGTTATCTTTGCGCCGTACCGTGTTGTACACTAAACTCAATCGTCGCCTGCAGCTAATGTCTTTTCCGTCGCCGGGAACAGAGCGAACCGCTGATGAGTCGGTCCATCTGGATTCTGGATGGGAAAAGCGTATGTGCGGGGAAACAAAATGGTGAACATTAAATCATGATTAAACCTTTTGGAAATGTGGGTTCATGTATCAATGATCGTTGATTAATGAGTTCCTACACGTATATGGGAAATGGCGTCACGGTGTCTATCTTTCCCGCATTCCCATTTTCCCCCCACTCACCCTCCACCACCCTCACACTCACCACCTTAATTTCGACCTCCTTTATAGTTAGACTTACTTTAATCATCCATATTTATGTACTGTCAAACAAGAGGCTATACAGAAGGAATTTCCGAGAAATCTACTCTCCTGAAACTAGGTAAACGAGTTTCAGGAGTAGACTTACTACTCCTGGGTAAACTAGTAAGTCTACTGACTGAAACTAAGAGTAGGCAAAAGACTACTCCTAGTTTTAGTCAGGAGCAGAAAGCCCAATTAATGTTCCCTCATTAGTGCTACATTACCCTTTTTTTTATCAATTTTTTTTCTATTTCGCGGTTTGTAATATATTTTCCACCATTGAGTGTTGCTGCTACCACATAACTAACAAAAATATGAAATGGCCATACTGAGTGTTTTCTTGGAGTTCATTTCAGTTTATTCTTGATGAAAGTCAGAGATGTTTATTTAAAATGCGTCGACATGTTACCACCCAACATCCAAAGCTACGCTTCACAATGTTAGGGCTAAATTTGATACTAAGAATAAATATTGTAGGTTCTCCCACTCCCTAAAACTATTTTCATTTTTACTGCCAAACATCAAAGGATCATTTCTAAACTATCAAGTACATACCTTCTACAGACTTCTGACTCCATTGCTAGCAACTCATAAAATGGTTTCAAAGGATTGTTTTAAAATAGTTAAAAGATATAAAAATTTCCTGTTAAATACTCTATAGTCGTTTTATGCCATTATTATGCTTTGCACATTATCACTTACAAATATTTTTACAATACTATTTCCCGGTGTGATTCCGTAAAATTCGTATGCAATGCATAATTTCATTAACACGATTTAATAATATGTCTCTATTAATATAATTGGTCAAAAAGGAAAAGCCAACATATGTCAAAAATTAGTGCCCCAGTTTTATGTTTTAAACATTTCTGCAAAAAAACGTAATTTAAAAATTCTTTGCAATAATATTTGGGACAATGTAACTTTCAAAAGATTTTTTAAACAGTGCTATAACACATTCTGGAAGACTTTCACGGCGACTATTAATGTACATCATAGAGCTTTGCGGGTTATTCCGCAACGTCTGTTTATTAAAAACACTTAACGTTTCACTCAGTGCTATGCGGAACATCCTCAGAAATAATACCGACCAAGTTTCCCTCTGTAAAATGCAAGACTTTCACTTGGTTTCTCGGCATAAAATGAGTGATTAAATAAATATGAGATGTATTTATAGTACCATTTCGCATAACTTCGCCTTAACTCCCAAGACTTCCCCTTGTTAATAATATTATTGCTAATGTGGAATCTGCCATCAGACATCTTCCCACAGATATTGTAGAAGATATTCGACAAGCAATATCGTTTATTTTAAAAATGGCCAAGGCACCATCTTGCAATGTGTCACGCTCCGAATTGATGGCCCTCAAACCTATAGACCATGCTGACCATACGCATACGCATGTTTTTAAATTTTTAAAAAGTACTGGTTTTTACTACAGTCTTTGATTTTACCATGTTTGGCGCAGTATAGCCCAGATGCTCTTGCGCCATAAAAAAGCCAAACAAACAAACAAACAAACCTATAAAATTGAATGACAGCATTTACAGGGTTTGTCCCAGAAGTTCCCGGAATGATTTTTTGTAGTTGGCAACGCTGGCTGACGGGGCGGAGCTTCGGGCGGAGAAGTTGGTGGGGGATCTGAGCTTGGAAACGAGACCGGTATCAGTCGCCTGCGGGCAGTTGTTGAGGCAGGGTCACGCTCCGCGCAGAGGTATCTACTGCACCCTCGTCGATCAAAAAATGGACCAGTTTTTGGAGCAGCGTTATGCAATCAAATTTTGTGTGAAACTGGGTAAAAACGGGGCGGAGATGCTCGAAATGCTTCGGAAAGCCTACGGTGACGGGGCGATGAAAAAAAGCCAAACTTTCATGTGGCACAAGCGGTTCCGGGAAGGTCGGGAGTCCGTCAACGACGACGACCGCTCTGGACGCCCGTCGACATCACAAACGGACGACTCGGTGCAAAAAGTGCGTCAAGTTTTGGACAATGACCGACGATTAAGTGTTCGGGTGATTGCAGAGGAGTGTGGAATACCCAAAACAATCGTTCATCGCATTTTAACGGAGGATCTTCAAATGAGGAAAGTCTGCTCGAAAATGGTGCCAAAAGTCCTGACGAGTGAGATGAAGGAGCAGCGTTTGTTGAAGTGCCAGGAATTGCATGAACGCTACGAAACGGACCCAGAATTTTTGGACAGAGTGATCACAGGGGACGAGACGTGGATTTTTCATTTTCAGTACGATCCCGAATCAAAGCTACAGAGCAGCGAGTGGCACACCAAGGAGTCTTCCTCGCCCGAAAAAAGCAAGGATGAGCAAATCGCGAATCAAGGCACTGCTCATTGCGTCCGAAACGAAATTCGCGACAATTGGATCTTGCACCATGACAACGCGTCAACCCACACCGCACTCATTGTCTCCGAGTTGCTGGCCAAAATGGGTGTGGCAACGCTGCCCCAGCCGCCGTACAGCCCCGATCTGGCACCAGCGGATTTCTTTTTGTTCCCAAGGATCAAAAGAACCCTGAAAGGAACTCGGCATGGGACGCTGGAGGCGGTAAAAGCAGCCGCGACGACCTCACTGAAGGAGATTCCCGTTGACGACTTCCAGGGCGCCTTCAATGATTGGGTGAAGCGTTGGCAACGGTGCATCGAAGCAGGGGGAGAATACTTTGAAAAGTTCTGAAAAGATTGTAAACTGATATTGAATAAATGATTTTAAAAAAAATCATTCCAGGAACTTTTGGGACAAACCCTGTACATCTTGCCAGTGGATAAGGGCAACGCGACAGTAATTCTAAACCGTGCAAATTACAATACAAAAATTGAGTCTTTACTTTCTGATGATAAGTATAAGATAACAACAAACGACCCCGCCGCCCAACTCTAACACAGAATCTATGCCTTACTCAAAGAACGCTTTGTGGATAAACAACTGGTTTCAAAACTATCGGCAAAAGAGTCCCTCCCGCCAAGATTGTATGGGCTACCTAAGATACATAAAGAAGGCGTTTCTTTGAGACCTATTTTTAGCGCCATTGATTCACCAACATACAACCTGGCAAGATTTCTTAGCAAACAACTTAGCACCAACGTCGGAAACTCGGCTCACCATGTAAGTGATTCAGGCCATTTCATTGAACTTTTGGACAATTTCATCCTTGCGCCCACTGATTTGCTAGTCAGTTTTGATGTGGTTTCTTTTTTTACACAAGTACCTGTCGCGGACACTATTGCCCTATTGGAAGAAGTGTTTCTCTCAGATTTGGACTGCCTTTTTGAACTTTGTCTTACGTCCGGCTATTTCGTTTATGATAACAACTTTTATAAACAAACTGACGGTGTGTTAATGGGTGATCCACTTAGCCCGGTTATTGCAAACTTTTATACATGGAACATTTTGAAGACAGGGCCCTAGCGTCGGCGAAACCCAAACCAAAAATATGGCGTAGATATGTCGATGACACGTGGGTGGTGTGGCCTCATGGTGAACCGGCATTACAAGAATTCTTAAAACATCTTAATTGCATACATAACAACATTTAATTTATCATGGAGGTTGAAATGCAAAATAAAATTCCCTTCCTTGATGTTCTTGTTACTAGAAAGGATGATGGGTCTCTTACCACATCTGTTTATCATAAGCCAATCCATACCAATAGATATTTAAATGCTAGCTCCCATCATTACCCTGAGCAAAAACAATCCGTTTTAAACACCCTTGTACATCGTGCTTGTAAGGTTTGTGATGCTGATAACCTAAAGACTGAGTTGTCTTTTCTATCCAAAACATTTCTCATGAACAGTTACTCTAAAAGCGTTATCAATCAGGCCAAGTGAAAACAAAATGGAGCGGTTTTCACTACCTTGACACAAGTGGTATCCGATAAAACTGAATTTAAATTTGTGGCTTTTTTGCCCTATGTTAAAAATACTACAGACAAAATTGGACTTATTTTGGCCAAACAGGGTATCAGACCTGTCTTTCGTTCCACCAACAAACTCCGTTATATTTCAATAAATCCAAAACAATCCAGAGATCCCCTTAAAACACCCGGCGTATATATAATTCGTTGTCAGTGCGATAAAATTTATATAGGACTAACTGATCGTTCAATTTATACTCGAATTAAGGAACATGAACGCCATATTCACTTGCAACAACCTAACAAGTCAGCGGTCGCTCAACACGCCATTGATTATAAACATCAAATTCTTTTTCATGACACCTCGGTTATTGCAAAAACTGATACATTATGGCCACGCTTATGCATGGAGGCCTTGGCCATTAAAAACTGTCCTAATAATTCCAATAGAGAAGACTCTGTTAATGTTCCATCAATTTGGAATTCTTGCCTAAAATTTCAGAGCCTCTTTCAGCCAATCTAAACTCGCCATCCTCTGGGTCAATGAGTGACAACCTTCATCCAAAAATCAATGGGAGTACATAAATCACCCAATCGGGGGTAACCAAAGAAATGGTACTGTAAATACGTCTCATATTTTTTACTCACTCATTTTCTGCCAAGCAACCAAGCGAAAGTCTTGCATTTTGCAGAGGGAAACTTGGCCGGCAATTACTTCTGAGAATGCTTAGCATAGCACGGAGAGAAACGTTAAGTGTTTTTAACAAGCAGACGCGGCGAAATATCCCGCAAAGATATGTGATGTATAGTGTTATAACAATTTGCTGTAATGCTAAATTAATGCGATTTAATGTTTTATGTTCGAATGGGTGTCCTTCAATCGAAATAAGCAATACTTGATAGTTCAGCCATTTATTTCGAGTCTTACAAGGGGAGTACCAAAGATATGATAAAAAATTTTCCTTCCAAATCTGATACTTAGTACAATAAAAATATTTGAAATTTGATGGCATGGGTCTCTAAGAGAGGAAATGCGCGCATTGGCCGAAAATACCATGATGTCCAAAATTAAACGTAATTAATTATAGTTAGATTTAATCAAGTTTAATTTTAAAAAATACGCAAAATGGCTTTATTTAACTATATAAAACCGTAACCATCATGCAACGTGAAATCCAGACCTAAAGGTGTTGAGCCCTTGCAAATCAGGCTATGCAGGGTGATTCAAAATATATGTTAAGGCGGTTATCTTTTCAAACGTTGGTCGTAGAAACATACTTCCAATTAGAGAAATACTTTTCGACATCTAGTTAGTCAAATAAAAAAAAAACATGTCCGTAAGTAAAATATTAAGGAGTTATTAAACCTTAAAACCTGGCTCTTTTTTTTGGCGAAAAAATTTTCTTTTAGCGATAAATAATCCTTTTTTTAGAAATAAGTAACTTTTTAGATAATTATTATTATGTTAATGTACAACAACTCCGGGAAGGCGACCCGACCCTTAAGGATTCCTCAAACTTTTATCAGTAGAACCCAAAAGTTAGTATAAGAAAAATATCTGCAATTTTATCCGAAATCCAGTAATCCTAGCATTATCCAAGCGTTTTGGATAAAACAAGAAAATAAAAGTAACTTCAGGCTTTATCCAGATAATTCTGGGATTAGCCAATTTCGAACTCTACCCATAACAAATATATATGTACTATATATTGTACAGTATACTATTGTATAGTATACTATTGTACGGTATACTATTGTATAGTATACTATTGTACAGTAATTTAATACTATATACATATCACTTTTTATAAAGACTTCCTACCAAGAAACATCCCGTTACAAAATTGTTTTTCTACGTCCTGTTAATCAAATAAAAAATGCTTTTAATATAATTAAAATATTTGCGGAGTTATTGTACTTTAAAATAGTAGTACTATTCTCCAAAAAAGGGTTATTTATCAATAAAAAAAAGTTTTTTCGCCAAAAAAGAGTCCGGTTTTAAGGTTTAATATCTGCTCAAATATATTACTTACGGACATTATTTTTTTATTTGACTAAGTAGATGTCGAAAAGTATTTCTCTACTAGGAAGTATACTTCTACGACTGACAGTTGAAAAGAAAACCGCCGTGACATACATTTTGAATCACCCTGTACAACCTGATATGCAAGGGCTTGACACCTTTAGGTCTGGATTTCACGTTGCATGATGGTTACGGTTTTATATAGCTAAATAAAGCCATTTTGCGTGTTTTTTAAAATTAAAATTGTTTAAGTCTAACTATAATTAATTACGTTTAATTTTGGCCAACACGGCATTTTCGGCCAATGCGCTCATTTCCTATCTTAGAAGTCCATGCCATCAAATTTCAAATATTTTTATTGTACTAAGCATCAGGTTTGGAAGGAAAAAATTTCGTCATATCTTCGATACTCCCCTTGTTAGATAACAAATTTCGGTTATAATCTTTACAATACAGGTTGTGGCTATTAATTGCGTATAACCTCAAAGCTTGTGGCTCAAGGACTCATGCACAAACGAATCAACAAGTGAGGTTCCAGTGGCTGGGCAACATAGCCTTGGTGTCCGGAATTCCTGCGCTGAAAACATTAAAAAGCATTAGCTAGCATGGGCAAGAATTGAACACTGCTTGTATTGTTACTAAATTAAACTGTGCAGGAAAGTTAACTGACCCGGACTTAAGTATCCGTAGCTTAGCTCCAATCTGAAACGGAATAATTTTAGTCGATAAACATTGCTGTTTCATTTTAACATAGATCATATCATGTATCGAGATGTGAATTTAAAAATACGTATCTAGAAAGATGTAAATTACACATTTAGAATATTGTGATTAATTTTCTTTTCCATCCATTAGAGCAATAATTATCGATGTGTCTATTTCGTTGATTAAGTGTATGTTTTTATCTTTTCTATATGTTTTTTATCTGTCGCCAGAGTCTTTGCACCAGAATACGCATTTACCCTAAGTTTCGCTAGCTGTATTTGAAAGTAAATGACATGTTAAACGCGATTAGATTTAAGGGTGGAAGAAATTTTAAATTCTTGGCTTTGGAGTCGTTCTATAGAGACTGTGCGATTTTCGAATAGAGTTGAATCCTGATTTGTGAAATTCAATATTGAGGAACAAAGCTCTTGAGAATGAGTGGGTTGTAGGGTAAGCAAAGCCTACAAGAAAAATTGAGTTTACAGCGACAAAATTGTTTTGAAAATTTCGATTTAACGTAATTATCAGATGTCACCTCGACGGGATTTCAGCATTAAATGGATTTTGTTTGTTTCCCTAAAGACAATTTTGTGGTTTAATAAACCAAGCTGACAGTCGGAAGTGCGAATCCTTTTTAAGCTCGTTACATGACCGACAAATTATCTAATACAGTGCTAGAGTAATGATAAACAGTAACATTTTATCTCAGACATTACCTACCTAAATTTGTCTATCTAAATATATTGTACTATCTAAATTTGTCTGCAGTATTGTTTATTGCTGTAAATTTTATCATTAATCTAACTCGTATATATTTTTTAAATTGAATTCTTTGCCAGAGAAACGACGTGGAATCAGGACTCAAGTTACTGCCATTGTTTTATGGATTTACAATTTTTATCAACGTGTTTTCCATCGTTCATGACGGATCTTCTGGTAAGTGATTATTTTTTCCTGAGTTAATGGAGAAAGAAGTTGTGCGTATTCCTCAGACATGTGTGCAAGAAATAGCTGCAGTAATCTCTCTTAGTAGCGTTGCTTATTTTTATTTGACGACGGTAGTTTACGGCAAATGCTTCATGGAAATATACACATCCATATTAACGTTTTTTCCCGTTCCTTAAAGGTCGTTAATACGGGAGATTAGTATACGTATTTTCCACTAGTGTTCTTAAATTCATTAGTCGATTTTATACTGTAGGAGGGAATGATTTTTGGTATAAATTCAGCTTATTAATAATTTTTTTGGAAATAATTTCTTTTATCATATTAAAAACTGGGAACTCTATTACATACTTGATTAAAAATAAAGAACATTTTATTTTGCTAACAATATTTTCAATAAAATAAATAAAAATATAAATATTGTTTGTCAGAAAAAATTATTCATATTAAAGAGCAGTTTACATGATTTTAAATTAGTCAAATAAATTTACAATTTCCTGAATTTTTCTCACATTATTAAGGCAAATTTCAATTTCTTCTTATGTTTTAATAAAAGAATCAACTACTAAATGTGACCCGTTTATATGTTTATTTTTTTATTCAAAGGTATAAATATAAGACGAGTGCTTCTTCTGAATTTATTTAAAAATTCCAAACGTTATTTGTTTGAAATGGTTATCTAATAAACCAAGGCATTTTTACGAAATATAATATTTTATCTCAAAATTCAAACCAGACTTACTTTGCTATTTCTAAATATATTTTCTTTGTATATATACGAGTATATACATACTATTTACCAACACTGGAAAAAATATAGCTCTGTTGTAAGTTGCGAACAATTTCCGAGTTCAGAATTGTGTGATAAAATTATTAAACAAGTTTAAATACTTATAAAATTGACATATCGGTTCACTTTGCAAACATTGTTTTGTCAGCAATGTCAGTCACCGACACCCCAATTACATCTACGGCAGTGGACTGTAGATCTGCCATCTCATCTTAACGTTAGATGACTGGACAGTTGCCTTTCAGTGGATACCCAGTCACTATGGTATCACTGGAAATGGAAGAGCAGGCATACTGGCAAAGGCAGGAAGTCAAATGAATCACCCAATTAACAAAATTGGGCAATTAACACATGGAAGAAACCTTTACGTAATTGCAGCCTTCTAACTAGAGTGGAATAGCTCTTCATAAAAGATAATCTTCCCTGCTTACAACTTCTTAACCAAGAAACCTTCACAGATCCACTTCAGTAGCAAACTTCAAACTTCCAACAGGACATGACAATCTCCAATTGCACCTTTTTAAAATCGTGCTGGCAGACTCATCAACATACCCATTCTGCAACACCAACGATTCAGTGGACTTGGATCACCTTTGGCTCTATCCTGAACTTTCTGACACAAGAGCTAAGATTGACTCTAATGACACTATTTCTGGCAGTAACATTCTATATTAGGCTGCCTGGCGCCAAATGGTCATAAGGTCAAGAGTGGACGTTGGATGAAAAATAAAACTTTGCAAATCTTCTTCTGAAGCGTTCTCAATCGATGATGATAGTCGACTGATACCAATATTTTTCTCACAGTTACAATATTTTTCGGAAACCTCCAAAGGAACATGTTACTCAGCCAACACTAGCAAAGGCGGCGTCAGAGAGTGCACCAAAAACGGAAACAGTGAAGAGAAACAAAAAAATTTAAAATAATATTGTCGGCTGTTACAAATTACTTAAAATAGGGAACAAGGCAGAAGGAATATTTATGGCATCGTTCTTATTAAAAGTGTTTGGCTGTTCATAAATTTTTATTGCTTCTCTGAAGAGCCTAGGTCATTAAAAAATTTCCAGATTTAAACATAACTTTTGTTTGATCGAGAAAGAATAGTTGTTCTGTAAAACGTGATCCGCTATTGCAGATTTAGAGGGCTGTTTATTTTAAAGATTGCTTTCATGTTTACGTTTTAGGTATAAAACAGAGAGAATAGTCTGCCCAATGTAGACTTTCCCGCAAGAACATGGTACGCTGTTAAAAATTTCCGCATTAGTTTTTACCAAAATATGGTGAAAATGCCGGAATTTCACCAAAATTTGGTACACTTGAAAATTCAAAAGTACCACTTATTGGTGAAAGTATGGTATTTTTTAAAAGATGGTTAAACACCGAACCACATTTTCGTTCCACCTCCTAGCCAATCACTTGAGGCGAGAGAAGTCACGTGTGGCAAACAGCTCTATCTGTTGCGATTCTTGACTGATATTCCCAAGTTTTTTACGTGCCAAGATCATTCCAATAATCCAACAAGCTAAGATCATTCCAATTTATTGGTTTATGCTATGTATAACCTTTATTTTTGATGAATTACAATGATTTATATAATAATTTCTATGTCTATGACTTGTTGATGTTTTATCTCACTAATAGCTAACACGCTTATATTAGGCATAATACAAAACCTTTGCAATTTCACTTGGTTGCTACCTTTTCGTAATTAATAAAAATTATGTGTACTCTCTGTATATGAAATGGGGTAGATGTGGCTTCAATAGCAGCTGAGATAAATAATGGGGGCTTCGGCACTCTTCGATACACCCCTGATAGGTAGCATGTGAAAGACATGTTTTTATATTGTTATACAGTGTCCGGGAAATTTTGGCCATATTTGGTTCAACCTACAACAGTATATTTGGTTCAAGCTGGAACCATGAATTTGGTTCAATGTTGCCTTATTCATTATTGAAAGTATATCCATATATTGGTTCAACCTCCGGCCAAGTATTGGTAACATAGCTGGAGCAAAAATGTGGTGAAACGTAGTTCTTAACAATGGATGAAGCTGGAAAATCACCACATTTTGGTTCAACCCTGAACTATTATTTTTAACAGTGTATTTTATAAATGCCAAGTGCTTTAAGAGGATCCAAGTGTTGTTTTACTGGCCGAGAAAGTTTAAAGTTCTACTTTGTAAGCAATAAACTTACATAATGTTGTTTTTGAAAAGAATTCTGCGAATGCGGTCAGTAATCTGGCTAACAAACGGGAAAAAAGACACTTTATTTTAGGTTTCTGCTGCCGATCGGAAATGGGGCACGAAAAATTAGGTTTCTTAGTTAAGTTATTAAACACCCAGTGGATTTCTCGGCTTTGAAATCCATTTTCTTCTAAGACAGAGATGAAAAAAATAAGTTTGTTTTATAAAATTCAAGGGGTGCTGCAAATCATAGTAACGTAAAATTTTCAAAATTATAAAGGGGAAGAGACAAGCACATATTATATATACATTACAATATATGCAAAATTGCATTTTATTTTAAATTATTGGGAGGAGCTCGGGCCCCACGGGCCCATATATCTCTATGCCTATGGCAAATCATATTTGCCCGGCTAAGCAGCGTATTAATAACCGCTCGTTTCTTGTCTGGTTGCTGGTGCAAATGAACCTGGATGTATCCATGGAACGATACTCGGAGTGTTTCGAGAATCGTTTTCATATCCCGATAGCCTATTCGGTTAAAACACTCCAATACAGGCATAGAATATTTGGTTCGAAACTGGGACGTGTGTTCCTTCCTTCCTTTTTTTTTAATACAGCTCTAGTTCGAGCTTATGGCATGGGGCCAATAATAATCCTATCCAACATTAATTCCCCTCCAAAACCAAAAAAAGCATATCCTGGTGGCTTTTAGAAGGTAAATTCGTGAATAGGTATTTTAAAAAAATTGTTGTGAGCGGTCCCCAGGGATATATTACTAGGTTTGTATTACACATTTGTAAACAGTCATTTAGTCTATTGTAATAGCATTTGGGAAAATCTAAATAAGAAAAATACCAGAGTAATTAAATCGCTACAGATTAAATTTATAAAAATAATTGAAAAAAAAAAAAGTTTAAATCAAATTACACTATTTAGTAAATATGGTATTCTACCAATAGATAAGATATATGATTATAGTATATTAAAAATAATGTTCAAAAGAATAAAAGAAAACGTACATATAGACAGCATTGAAATTATAGGATATGAAAATAGTCGTATTTGCAGAAAAAAAGATGAATATCGACTTCTAAAAACTAGAACAGAATTATACAGAAATGGAATTGAATTTTCGAGTATAAAAAATTTGAATATACTAATACTCTTAGGGGCATCAATAATATCAAGGTATTTAAAAAACACTAAGATAGCATATTTACTAAAATGAGTTATTGCGTCAAAAAATCGTTAGGGTCCTCAGCCTGTTAAATCGTATGATTTTTAATAGGGACCCGTCACGATGGATTGTGGTTATTTTGTAGTTTTTGTCTTTAAATTACGATGTTTTTGTATTTATATGTATTTTGTAAATGAAATGAGATATTACTACAACCATTGTGACAAATAAATAAAAATTGTTTGATTGATTGATTGATATCTAATCCACAGTGGTGGCCCGTGGATCGCGAGGAAGGGAAGGCGAGGGCCGACTACAACAGTCATATGACTGGAGACTGAATCATAACCCTCCACTTGCGTATTATTAAATGAATAAGATATTGTTTGCTATATACCGCATACGTGTTTTATTAAAAAATATTTCCTGCACATGCTGAAAAATATTGGCTATGAAATAAAAAGTACACATATAATTATAACTTCATAATTTATCTTATCCTCTAATTATATATTTAGTTCTTTTATCGCATAAATAAGATTTCGGTTTTATGAAGAATTGAGCTGCTGAGATTAGAAGCACGTCTTCTAAGTTGCAATGAGTTTATTCGTACGGTACATTCACGTGAATTTGAGTTAGATTAAGTGATTGAAGGGACCAAATGTCGATGCGAAGCTTGCATAAAATCAAGGGAGGTCACATCCCATACTAAAGCTTGTTTAGTTTGTTTCTAGCATATAAAAAGCTTCGGAATATAGTAAAAATACAGTAAACATTAAAAGGATAGAAAATATAATTATGCATATCTTCATTAATCTTATTATTATACTCATGAAAAAACAACTCTATTAGCTACCTTTTTGTAAAATTTGACGTCAATTAAAGCATGACTTTTTAAGTTATATCGTATTTACTACCTTATGCAGGCCTGTAGAGAAGCCGGGGCCAGCAGGAGCATGGCCCTAGTTGCATCATACTTGTGTCCCAATTGCCCCATCGAGCTATATATATATATATATAGAACAATCCCCGGATACCTTGTACCCCACATGTCCTTTGCCTTGCCACAGTTGCCCCTCCATTCTGGCTACAGGCCTGACCATATGCTTAATTTTTGGAATGCTGTGCAGTTTCTAGCCATTAAACGTGATTTACTCTATCTCAGCAGCGATTCTTCAACTGTGGTCCGCGGGCCCCCAAGGGTCCACGGGAGCCTATCAGGGGGTCCGAGCGACCCTCTCAGTATTCCACAAAGGTTCGGAAAAATACTAAGGCAAAAACACTTGCTCTTTAATGCTAAGAATAAATTATGAGGGGACGAAAAATTCCTCCCTTAAATGGTGAAAATTAGTGATGAAACACTAGAAATAAATATGTATGATGCAAATTCTGGGCTTTAAACTTTGAGTTAATTCTTGGGGGTCCGCGAGGGTGAGGGACTTCTGAAAGGGGGGTGGGGTCCGTAGTCTAGGAAAGTTAAAGAACCGCTGAACAGCATTTCCCTCCTCTCACGCCACGCCCTGTTTCCACGCTATAACATTAGCGCGAAGGCTTCAGTCAAATTTTGCCTCCAGACTGCTATGTCTTGTTGTCAGGGCTCGCACACGTGACTTTTTTTGGTGCGATTGACAACGAAAACAAAAAAGAAAACATAAGACAATATACATCATAGAGCTTTGCGGGATATTCCGTCACGTCTGTTTATTAAAAACACTTAACGTTTCACTCCGTGCTATGCGGAGCATCCTCAGAAGTAACAGACAGTATATTTTCACGATGCAATAAAACAACTGACGATACGAAATTTGATTACAAGTTCATATTATAAATGTCATAAGTTTGGTTTTTATTTATTCTTTATAAGTTGAAAGCTCAGACTCCCTTCCCTCCCTTGACAAGCCGTCCCTGCTATTATTCTATGGTAAATAACAAATAAATAGACAAGTTTTAGCTAATAGAGTGAACTTTACGCCACTGTTCGCTAATACGACACATACATGCTCGCATAACAAATACACGTTCATAGTTCAGGGACAAACAAATTTGTGCAAAACATTTTTTAGTGTAGTGAGAGCGCTTTGCCTTCAAAATAATGCCAATGTGTTTTTACAATACCCATTCTGAACCTCTACCAAAAATTCGACTCGAAAATCGTTCATTTTCTATGGACAAAAAGGATGTCACGCAAACAGAAAATTTTGCTCTTGTTTTTTTTGTTTGTTTTATTTTAAATTCATCAGGGACCAAAACGTTGAATTTTCAAATTCTATCAAGTTTGTGACGATATTCTAAAACTAGCATCGACGTTTAAGTTTTTCATCGAATCCTGTTCAAATGTGGCATAATTTTTTTTTCTTTTAGCAGCAATAGTTTGCTACAAGTGGTATCTGTTATTTAAGATGAAATCCAAGTAAACCAAATGCATCTATAACAAATACTAACTATTCAAAAATCCAACTAAACAATATGCTTCTACAATATTATTATCACAAAACATATCGAAATTATTTTTGTTTCCTCCCTCCCATTTTCACTTTGAAATGCAGAAAGTGTAATTACCAGGACCACTTTTTTAAATGCATGGTTTTTGCTAACCAACATATTTAAAAAACTCCAACTGAACTGAAATTTGAGCTATTAGATGTATTTACTCGTTGCAAACAATTCATAAAAATTGGTTAAATTGATAATACAGAGCCAATTTTCATTTATTTGCTAATGATTTTTTTATCATTACACGACTTTGACTCAAGTTTTGATATCTGCGCAGATATACAGTGTATAGACAGTGAAATCTGTTTACAACGATAACTTTTCCCGGTCCTTGGAGCATCATTGCTGACTGATTTCCCTGCACGTGCGTGTATGTATATATAGGCACTATATTTCCATTAATTACTGCATACCCACTGGAAAGTAAATAGAATCATTTATATGCCACTAATAGCTGTCATGACTTTACAAAAGAAACTTCAGCGCAGTAGATGATGAATACACGTAATCAAAATTAGGAATTAACTCTTGTTTAATTTTATTTCCTAACAGTTTTATATTTCGATCGACTGACTTGGTGGATTGTTCTCATCATCGCTCTAGCTACAGGAGTCGCAGCAGGAGGGGTCGCTAGAGCATTTATCGTACCCGCACAAAGAAAATCGCTGAATGGTAGGTAGGTACTCGTCAACAGCTGTGACGAACTTCAGAAAGTTTTTAGAAATATTTAAAAATTAAGAAAAGAAAATCAAATCTATTTATTTCTTGAAGATAAGTTACGTATAAATGTTTTTTATTAAGGCTGTGTATTTGTATTTAGATACATTAAATATTTAAAATCAAGAAGCATAAAATTATAGCTAACATTAGTAGACCACATTTATAAAAATTGAAAAATAATGCTATTACTTCATAACCTTAAAAAATATAAATAGTAAGTAGATAAAATCTTCACAAAAGTGCTAACACATCGCCTGCAGAAAAAATTAGATGCAGCTCAACCAAGAGAACAAGCTGGATTTCGAAGTGGATTCAGTACAGTGGACCATATTCAAGTATTAAGAGAATTAATTGAAAGAACACATGAATATGAACTTCCATTGTGTGTTGCATTTATTGACTATGAGAAGGCCTTTGACTCTATAAAAACATCAGCAGTCATCAACTCTTTAAGATCAACAGACATTGAGGATGTGTACATTGACATGGTGAAACGTGTGTATAAAAATGCAAGTGCAAAATTTCGGTTACATAAAGATACCAAAACTATCAAACTTGGCAAAGGGGTGAGGCAGGGAGATACCATTTCTCCAAAACTTTTTACTTCTGCTTTACAGATGATTTTTCAGCTGATAAATTGGAATAACAAGGGAATAAAAATAAATGGTGAATATTTAAATCATCTGCGGTTTGCTGATGACATTGTTATTTTTTCAACGGACCCATTAGAACTCCAAGACATGGTACAAGAGCTCTCAACTAGAAGTGAAGAAGTTGGACTCAAGATGAACCTACAAAAAACTAAGATCATGTTCAATAATTTTGTAGAGGAAACAAAAATACAAGTTGACAACATTGAGCTAGAAATTGCTGATTCATATATTTACCTTGGCCAGCTGATTTCAATGGATGGCAACATTATGAAAGAACTCAACAGACGTATTAAACTTGGCTGGAGTGCATTTGGAAGAAACAGTTTTATCCTGAAGGGGAAATTGCCTTTGTGTCTAAAAAGAAAGGTCTTCAACCAGTGTGTATTGCCAGTCCTCTCTTATGGATCAGAGACATGGAGTCTAACAGTTGGAGCAATACGAAAGTTACAGACAACGCAAAGGAGCATGGAGAGGTGCATGCTTGGAATAACTAGGAGAGATCGAAAAAGAAACACTTGGGTGAGAGAGCAAACTAGAGTAGAGGACATCATTGTTAAAGTAAAAGGGCTGAAATGGCGATGGGCTGGGCATATTGCAAGAAGAACTGATCAACGATGGACAACAGAAATTCTGAACTGGATTCCAAGAGACCACCGAAGACCTAGAAAACGTCCTCAAACTAGATGGGTGGATGAAATAAGAAAACAGGTTGGGGTGACGTGGAAGCGAATTGCTCAGGATAGACTTGTGTGGAAAGCATTTGGAGAGACCTTCATCCAGCAGTGGATAGATAATGGTTGAATATGATGATGATGATGACATATTATTATTACATGCATGCATGCATGCATGCATGCATACATACATACATACATACATACATACATACATACATACATACATACATACATACATACATACATACATACATACATACATGTTATTATGTCAACTGCTTCTGTAATATTTCTGCCTATTTCGTTTTATGCTAATTTTTATCATATATATATATTGAGATTCTACATTAGTATTCAATTCAAGTGAGACACAGAAAAATTAATCATGTGCTGAAATAATCGATTTTAGTTAGTATTTGAAGGTTTTTAAATCCAGTTACCATCTAGTGCCCGCGGCAAGTGCGTGCAATTTCTACTCTTTACTGTGACTTTCATTCTTGAAAACGTTTATAAGCCCAAAAGTGCACAAGCAAAACTTCTTGCCCTTAAAGAACACATATCTATTGCTATGAGGTTTCTTAGCGCTGTTGTTAGGGTTGGAAAATCAAGCGTTTTAAGAAATATAACAGTACAAAAAGTATCATGGTTATTTCGTTCAATAAGAAAAGGCAAATGAGGAAGAAAGCGAAAAATTATTCCTAAAATTGTTACATATATTTTGTACACAAGAAAGACACTTAAAGACTTTGGAGGAAATGTATTGGCCGCAGGTTCCAACATTAATGCATCATCTGTGAGATATGGACTTTTTTTGCAGCTGAGTGGAAATGTGAAAGCTAATTAAAAAGCAATTAACATGATAAAAATATCTGGCATGAGTAAAATGCTAGAAATCTTGGAGCAATGATGACTGAGAAAGGGTGATTTTCTCAGATAAGTCACATTTATTTGCTCAAGAATACAGACCACTCAATTTCTACATGCACTTATTATCACTATCTACGTGCCCCATATGTTGTCATATACAGTTATGCTACAGTAGTGCGGTATCTATAATGATGTTGAAATTATTTGCATAAAATCTAGTGGTATTTATATTGTATCAAATTATAGACCATCGAATAGTACATTTGATAATTTCTTGTGACATGAAAACATGGTCAAAACTAAATGAATTACTAGGCAGGGGCAAGTCTTCTAAAAATACACTTGATAACCTTACTTGTGACAATAGGATTATCACTAAACGAAAAATTCTTACGGTATTTAACCACCATTTTATTGACCTTCCTTTAAATTTAATGCCAAATCAGGCTAATATTTCAGATTTTGATAATAATTGTTTTAGATATAATGTTGTGAACTCGCTTTCCCTCTCGCCTCTTTCCGGCCATGAGATCACCAGGGTCATTGATAAACTGAAGGCCTTGAAAGGCCCTAGATATGATTCAATTCCCCAGACTGCAGTAAAATTTGTGTCAAAGGTTATTCTGCTGCCACTAATTCATATCTCTAACTTAATCTTTTTCACTGGAGCTGTTCTTAATGACTTCAAAATTGCAGCCGTCACCCCAATATTTAAGAAAGGTCTCAAAACGAACGGAAATATCTAAATACTGACCTATTTCTCTACTGACTGTCTTCTCAGAAAAATATTCTAGAAGCTCCTTTATAAAAGACTATATACTTTTCTTACTAACAATAAAATTTTACACCAAAATCAATACTGCTTTATCAGGCGTAGATACACGTAGAAGGCTCTAATTACAGCTACTAATTTTATTTGTTTATCATTAGACTCAAAAAAATCAGCAGTCGGTGTGTTTTTCTATCTGTTCAGGGCCTTCGACACCATTAATCATGAAAGACTACTTTATAAACTTGAACTAGCTGGTATTCGAAACCTTTACGATACCCTATTTCGTAATTATTTAATAAACAGACAGCACTTGGGTGATTCCCGTTCCACACTCCGTTTCACACTTTGTGGTGTTCCACAGGGCTCTTTTCTTGGTCTCCTTCCATTTAATTTCTATATTAACGATTTGCGTACACCACTCATTAAGCCTCTCTGTTTCACCGATGATAAAAGTTTTTTTTTTCATGGCAAATCTGAACTCTATGGTTAATAATGGCATCACATATTTTACTAATTCTTTTTAAATAAATTATCTTACACTTAATACAACAAAAACCAAACGTCTCCTCTTCACTAGCAAAAAACATTGACCTACATCAATTAAACCTTAACATCCATAATGAAACTATTCTATTCTCCTTGGAGACAACTTTTCTCAGCGTCACGCTCCAATCGATCTTAAAATGGGATAACATATCAATACCATTTATACTAAAATCAATAGAAACGTTAGTTATTATATACCGATTTCTATTCTTATTGATCTCCATTATTTTTAATCTTTTCAATTCTAGTTTATTGCCTACTAATCTAGGGAAAGATTTCAAAAGCAAATCTTCTCCAGAAAAGATATCTTCGTCTTCTGTCTAATCAAACCCGCTTTCTTAGATCCACTGAAATAGATCGCATGAAACATATATTACTACATGATCAACTAATTACTTACAAATCTGCAATCTTTATGTTTAACGCTATAAAGAAGGGTAAACACTTAAATCTAATTTTCCTTACATTCACCAGACAATGTCCACAACACACGGAACTTAAACTACCATATACCCGACTTTACAAGAACAACCCTTAGCTTGGCACGCGCGGTTTTGATCCTCGTTATGGAAACTTCTACCTCGCACACTCAAAATCTTAAATTCACTTCTCCCTTTTTTCCCACTCTTCTTCGCAAATATTTAATGGAATCTTGACTTCTTAGACTATTTCTGTTTTTCATTAAATCTTCTCTAATTAGTGTTTAATATTTAATTTCTGTTTTTCATCTTTCAGATCGTATAGTTTTTTTTTTCCAATATCACCTCCTTACTTTGGGTAGCATCGGCTCCATCAGACCCCTTGGTCTTTTCCCATTGTTGCCCAGGTAGATAATCTGTAATAAGCTTTGTAAATAGATTTATAATGTTTCTACCTGAATAATGTTTTTGTATTGTATATCACACGAAGCAATGAAAAGCTTCTGAAAAGAGAGAGCACCTTTGACAGAACTTAAAGTCCTCACTTCGATGTTCGAAAACAACAGTAACATCATTTTGGAAGTATTTTACAGCAAATGTACCTAAAATTGTTGTCACAGTAAAAGAAATTATAAATTTGTCCAACTATATAGTAATTTTCGATGAAAGAATTTCGCCGTTGCTGCGAACATTTGCCAAGAGAGGATGCGCATTTCAAAATGTCCTTGTCTCATGTCACAATTCAAAAACAATAAAAATATTCACATGTAATGAAACAGTATGCAAGAAACAGAAAATAATTGTGATACTTCACAATACAAATAAAGATTAATATCTTACCTTTTTCATTCGGAAAGACTAAGGAAAAAAGAAAATTGTCCACACACTCATGTTGGGTTTGAACAAGTCATCTTTGGGTTTCTTTCCAAATGCTTTGATCGTTAAATCCCTGATTACACCTGTGTATGATATATTTACCTTACGTTTGTTTGCCAAAGGGTCTTAGATTAGAGAAAATTTTCCCTCCCACAAACACGAAATATTTGAATGGCCTGAAGATTACTTGCGACACATCAAAAATCATCTTTTGTCACAATTAATTCTCACACTACTTTACGTTCTTTTATTTACATTAACTGATTATTTTACTGTTTTTCTAATGATTTTTTCACGCATTATACACACAGTGTCTCAAGGAATAAAAGTAAAAGCTGAGGAAGAACAAAAAAAAAAATTCTCTTTCATATTTATGTACACAAAATGCCTCATATTTGAAATGTGGCAAATTGAAATGTGTGTCTATTCTGAACCAGCAAATAATGTGACGATTTCTAATGCTATTTTGAAGTATAGTTTATTTCAGTTGTTATAATTAAAAATGAGATTCTTGTGAATTTATGTTTCGATTTCTTCTAGATGTTTCTATACCATTGGAGAGTGTTACAAAGAATGATTTACAGACTCACACATCGCTTCCTGGGGAGGTAAGAAGGTAAAAAGATAATTACAATTCCACATTTAATAGTGCTAATTATTTAAAATGTGCATCCTTCCTAATTTGTTTTTTCATATATTAGAAAATTATTATTGTAAATAATAAAAAAAATATATAAGCTGGGAAATAAAAGCACACACAAGAAGTTTTCAAATATAAACTTTATTTCAGGCGAAATATATATCTTATGTATGTATAATAATAAACAAACACAGGTTTAATTGGCCTGGGTAACAGAGGTGGTACAGAGTTACAAGTCCGACTAAGCCCATATTGCATTAGGAGTGCTTACGATCGTTATAAATTATATAATAGAGAAAATAATGTATAAAGTATAAAATTCAAGAAATGAGAATTTCAAAATCTAAAGAGAGAAATGCTTGGAAGGCAGAAATTTTGGGGATTTATTTGCCTCGAAAGTTGATCAGAGAAGGTATACATCACGATTTATCTTAGACGTTGATCATTCTTCCTACCGCATCAACTTCATAAATCCAACTCACTTGCTGAGTTTCTGAAAGTTTTGATTAATTGTTCTGTTTTGAGTAATATTTTATTTATGCCTGTAACCCTTTCAAAATATGATACTCCTAAGCTTTTAAGATAATAAAATTAAAGTGCGGAAGTTATTACGGCCGTAGAACTAAAATTATAAAAGCATTTTGTCAGGCTGAATAAAATAGCATTTGATAGATATATAAAGAAAATGTGAAATTTTCTTACAAATTCATCTCTCATGACAGTAGAGTGAAATAAACTTTTTTAATGAAATATATAGAACCTCTTGCACCAATTATAGAATCACCCCCCCACATGAACATGTAGGCGAATAATTGGAATTACGTATATAGGAGCGACGGGAATTAATTATTTAAAATATAGTTTAAGGAAAACTTCGCATCCTAGCGAAAGACAGAAGGACTTACAAATAAACGTGCAATGACTGACTGAGGCACAAAAGAAAGTAAAACAACATGTGTAGGGAATAATTACGGAAACACCTATACATCTCAGGAAAAAGTAATGGAATCAGCCCACACGAAATACGATATATAGCAACCTTAATTCTTCGTAACCTCTCTACGAACTTTGATAATAACTTTATATATATATATTACTTTAACCTTATATGTATAGATATTTCTGGCATAGATATTACCAATAACAAACTATAATCACTCTCAAATTTTCTCCGATATTTCCGAAAATGATCACCAAATCAGATTTACATCATGGAGCTTTCGCCTGCACTAGCCTCTTCAACATGCACAGTATATTCTAAGTCGAATTTAAATCCGAATATTTTCGGGTCATGTCATTGTAGTTATATGTCGTTCTTCAAGAAATCTCAATATAATTTTTCTTTGTGACTTAAAGCTCTATCATTTTGAAATGTGACCTCACCATCGCCAAAAATACTTTCAATTAATGGAATCAAAAAATACTTTAAAATGTTAATGTATACCTATGCATTGACTATATTTGTGACAACTGCTATTCTGCCTAGTCCTTTACGTTACCCATTCGGATGAGAGCCATGTAACAAGCTATAGCTTTCTACTATCCTCTATTTGTAACCTAATCACCAGTCTACATTTTTAACCCTCAATACTGTAAAACGTAACATTAAAAATATTGCATAATATAATGTATCACCAAACTGTAAATATATTGAATAAAATTCTTATTCCTACTTGACATGCAACCCCATACCAGAAGTGACGGGGGAACTTGACAGTTTTCTTGAAACGGTTATCCTTATAAAGTTCATTGCCGCGTTGCCAAACAAACCATCTCCACAACAAATTCAAATCCGTAATTCATTACTAAATATCGTTTACATTCAATTATGTAGAGACCATAATTTCTTTTTTTTTTTTCCCCCACTTTAAATGCCTTTTCTTTTAAATAATCGTTGAATCTGTTTGGATAGGTTTTATTTTGTTTTCTTGTACGAAAAATCCCATTTCTTTCACATAGTTTTATAACCTTCTGTTACAGATACAAACATATGATTCTTCCCCCTCATCTTCATTTGTTTCGTTGTACTTTTTCCGTTTTGAAAGCATATTTTTTTAATTCTCTCTCTCCTATGCTTTGAAGTTTCCTTAGGCGACACATATGCTGACTTTTTATTACCGTCCGCAATTTCGGTAAAGCTCTATATCTTATTCGAAAAAGCTATATCTATTATTGATATCCCTTCTTTAACATGACTAACAATTCTATTCTCGCTTCTATTGGTAATTCTCTTCTAAGCGCCTTGCTCTTACTACAGAAACTGATTAACACTGTTAGTTCATAGTCTGAATTACTCCGTTTTATGGCCAAACTTATTTACATATATAAAAACGTGTTATTGCCAGCTTCTGGTTGAAAATTTTACATTAATTCCATTTTTTTCTGGAATATAGAGAATTCTATAACTATTTCCTACACATGCCGCTATACTTTCTTATCTCAATCAGATATTGTATGTTTATTTATATATTCTTCTGTTTGTAGCTTAGATGTACAGTTTTCATTAAACTATGCGTTTGTTTCACCTAATTAATTTCTGTCGGTTCTATGTACTCCCAATTCTGGGCCTTCATACCCATATGGAGGTTATTCCATAATTTTAACAAGTGATCGTATATATGCAGGGAGTCTCAAAACTCGACCTACAAACCTACAAACCTACAGACCTACAAACCTCTACCTTCTAAGAGAGGTAGAGAACATCGATATGATCCATATTCACATAAGAAAGCATGACTGGACACAGATAGGTGGCGCTGTACTCCAAGCGCTCCAAGTCGGCCCCTGGGGCTTAAAGCTTGCGACGTCGTATGGAAAACATGCATCGTTTTACGAACGCTGAGTTGATGAACATGCACTTCGTGTATGGGTTAGCTGAAGGTAATAAATGTGCCGCTGTACCAATTTATCGGGAAAAGTACCCAACCAGACATGTACCACATCACCAAATGTTTGCGCATTTTCACCAGAACCTGTGTGAACACGACCCCTTTGGGATAATATGAATGATACTGGACGCCCACGAGATCGATCCGAACTCCTAGTCCTAGAAGAGGATAAGTTGCATGATGTGGGTAGTAATCTAGGCACAAGCATGTGTACCGTTGCCGCTGCGATAGGAGCATCTCGAGCCAGTGTATGGCGCGTTATGCAAGCATTACTGCAAATTATCGGAACTTTGAACACCTCTTATGACACTGTACTCTGGGTCTACCGTTTGTTGTACTGTTAAATTTCGCCTAATAAAGCGCTTTATACTGCTTCCTGTATTGTGTTCTTGTTGTGTCTTTGTCTCTTCTATCTCCTGCGGTTGGCGTTTCCGGTCATGCTTCCCTAGGTGAATGAATGTGGTTTGTAATGATGTTCTTTACTTCTCCTCAAAGTTTGTACGTGGAGTTCTGAGACACTCTGTATAGTTGTGCTTACGTTAAATGAACAAAAGCAGGCATTTCTGTTAATCAGTTTTAGTAAGATTTTTTCCGGTTTTACGAGATCTAGAAATTAAGTTTTGGAACTTGCCTTCAAGAAAATTGTGCTAGAAGGCAATTAAAAGAAAAAAAATGAATCTAAAACAGAGAAAATTTTAAAAGAATATATACATGGGTTGGTTTTTTTTTTTAGTAGTGGCAACAATGCTGTAGCGACGCCGTAAAATGGAGCCAGGCGATGTCATTTATACCAGTGGTCCGCGAGAAAATTTTGGTGGTCCGCAGAAAAAGCTGGACATTATTTGCATTTTTAATGTTTTATTAATAATAAAACAAAAATAATATTCTAAGAAATTCTCATATTCTGAATGACAATTTCCACCTTTATATTGCACTAAATTCACGAAATGTGGTCCGCGGGATTTAAAATTATGAATTTAGTGGTCCGTGAGGTCCGAAAGGTTGGCGACCGCTGGTTTATATCACATGTAAGTTAAATGCCTACCCTCCTTCAGAGCAGAGGAGCTGGTTAAAAATCGAATATGCTGGAGGTCCCAATGCGCGTCAGTGTTAGCAAGGACTGCGAGAGGTTCGCGGTGCATCTACATTACCTTGCTGAATAGTAGCAAGGTGGGTAAGAAGAATATGGTGGCACTTTATGCATAACCCACCCATCATTCTGCACGACAATGCAAGGAAGAAGGCAGCAGGAGCTGTATCTGATTTGTTCAATCGCTGAAGCTGGGAAGTGCTCTACCAGCCTTCATGCTCTCCGAATTTAAGCCCCTGAGACTTCGACCTAATCCCTCGGATGAAGAAAACACTGCGTAGGATTCGTTTTCGAACGGTTGAAGACCTTCGTCAGGCAATAGATCGCTCTCTTCGCACAATCTAGAGATTTGGCAGTGCCAACGGTATCTAAAAGCTTCAGCGTACCTGGGACCATGTTGTATTCAACACTAGTAGATACATGGAAGGCCTATAAAACTTAGAACCTTGTATGTATGCTATGTATCTAGAAAATAAATAGTGGCCACTACTCAAAAAACAACCTAGGTATATTCTCTCTAAGAAAAGTATTAGATAAAATTACTTTCAGATATTGAAGACTGAAAGATGTTTTAAGATCAGTTATGTAATTAGTGATTTCTGTATGCAATGAAATAACTCTTGTATTTGATTCTGAATTTTGTTACAACACGAATACCTATTTTCTGTTCTCTTTCATTAATGATGTCACAAACCAATCTTCTGATATAAAATAAAAAGAACTGTAATTAGATAATATTTAAATGCCTGCAATTTGAAGTTTTGAAATAAATTGAAAAAAAAGTAAAATGTTTTTAAATTTTGTACTTTATACGAGTGATTATAATTTGTGTTCGTAACTTTAAGGATATCTTTGATTAATAATGATAATTTCTGAAATCAAATATAGAATTTGGTTGCAGAATGATAACGCAGAGGGGCGACTCCAACAATGGATATGTAAAAATCTCTTAATTAGAGCTATAAAGTTGAAGACAAACATTTTGAGAAAAAAGTGGGTGGTATAATTAAATGAAGCGTGTATCTTCTTTTAAGCGTTTTGCGCCAATTAAAAAGAAAAACTGTTTAAAATCATCTTGCTTTTTACAATGAGGATATTTGTCGTTTTGTCACTTCTTCATTGAGAGCTAAAGTTTAGTATTCTTAGTACAGAATACTTCGCGTAAAACAGAAGTGATCACTGCTCAAAAAATTGGTATTTAACGGAAATTTTACCCGTCTATTACTAGTTAGGCAAACGAATAACAAATTACTGTACTCTGTAAAATTTTATAACCTAATGGTATTTTATTATTTCAAGCTTTACAGAGTTCTAGATTAAAAATCTTAATCATATTTTACTCGTTTCTTATATAGAGACTCAGCTAGAAATTTCATGAATTTTGGCCTATCTATGGTATTACGACGTGATGCCGGAAGTTCGACACGTCAATTATCTAAACCACCATATTTTTTAATTCACTTATTCAGCCAAGTAAAATAAACGAAGGAATGTCGGTTATTTTTTCATTGAGGAATATTTTAAAAGACCGAATTTCACTAACATACTTCGATAAAACCAAACCACTTTGAACCTTTCTGTGCACTGACTATGAAATGAAGATTAATATAATTGAATTGGCGATTAAAAGAAAAAACGTAATTTCCACATCATGCTTATCTAGTTGAACATTACATTTTCACCGTCGTGTAAATTCTAATGTAATACCCGAATAATTGTTGCATAATGCATACCTACAAACTCTAAAAACAACCATAAAAATAAAGTACATTAGCAATGGTTAGTTTGAGATCCAACTGTTAAATGGGGATAGAGACCTGGAAAATCTCCTCGCGAAATTATTTTTTGCGTTATTTAAAATATATTTTGATTTTGTGAAATTCAGAAGATACAATAATTAATATAAATAGTTCAACTAGAAATTCTCAAAGTCGTTTTAAATATCATACTATGCGGATACTATTTCGCTAGTGGGAAATTGCTCAATTTCATAATGTTTAAAATACTGAGTGTACTACTAAGTATTATCACATACTTAATATTTTACAGGAAAATACATTAATAAAAGAAATAGAAGACAATGATGAAGAGAAGCCCGAAATTGCTCAACTGTTTAAAACACTCCAAATTCTGACTGCTATTTTTGGCTCATTCGCACACGGAGGTAATGATGTAAGGTAAGATTATCTAAATATGTTTCCAAAATTGTTTTATTTAATAAATATACTGACGACACATATATTAATTGGAAATGAAGTACAATCAATATTACTTATTATGTTATATATTACATTCATTCATTTATTTATTTCATTACACATTTAAGTCAATAAGAAAAGTATTTTAGGGCGTTTAAATATACTTTTAAAATTTAACTATTTGTACTTTTACTCACGTTTCTTGTGTGCATTAAATTTTGTGTATAAGTCGATACGACTTTTAAAAATATTCTAAAATTTAAGAATAACATCATATGCCACTATAATATATCAGGTTAATTACATTTTACCAAAATCCATATAAAAAGTACGTATAATAAATAGATAAGTTTATCTGTTCAAGTATATAAATTAATTAATCTATCAAAGTGTATAAATTAATTAATCTATCCAATTAGATTAGTTAATCTAAATGGCAATGGATTTTCTTTTACATCTTTAAAGTGCTTGTTACACTATCTTGTACTGTATATTTATCCACTTGCGTAGAAAATAGTTCACCAACGAGAAAGTTGAGTAAACAATAGAGTAATCCTTTTGGTCAATATATTGAAATTCACGTGAAGTTGCGCAGGGCTCAAGTTCCATGAAACTCAGATATTTAAGAATTTGCCGTAGTTCGAAAGCCACGTCAATGAAACTTTTCAAATTGTTTACAAAAGAATATCAGACCACAAAATTCAATCAATGTAAACAAATCTAATCTGATACATCGAATTGTAATGCTCAAGGCAAAAGTTAACTCACAAGGGGAACCCACGGTGAGTGCCCGCCGACTTTGATGAAATTTTTTTGATGAAAGTAGAGCCAAAATAAAGAAATACATGTCTCGGCATTCATGCCAATGCGGCTTATTTTCGGAGAGAGGAATTTTTAAAGATTTTGCATACTATATGAGCTTAAAATGCAACGCCCTCTTCAAGACAATTGATAGCTTGGGCGGTAAGTCGTTAGCGCTTCACGCCGTGTTTTTGTGTTCGATGAACGGGGAAATCGACCACTTTTATTTTTATGCATCCTTCTTACATATTTATTTATTTTTATTAGTAAAAGTACTTTGTTTATAATCGGATTTTTTTCATAAACCTACTTTAATAAAATTCGTATTTATATAGTTATATTAAATGTATGCTTATTGGCAGTGATAATTTCTACTCGAATTTTAATTGTTGATCATTAAAAAGTAGAAAAGAAAAAGTTTTGGTGTAGCCATCCAGCCTGTTATGTAATAAAGTAGATCCAGCACACTTTAATAATGTTTTTACAAATGACGACGGCACTTCTTCTTCTACTGTTGAAGTAATTCCACCTCATTGTACCCCATACTGTTAACCTCGTGATTTGTACTTCTTCCGTCAAGTAAAAAATTTCATTAAAAGGTTACAAAATTTTGTTGAAATCTTATAAGAAAATAGTCATTTAAGCACGTGAGCAGATGTTTTAAAGATCCATTCACTTATTGACAATGAACTTTCGGGGCCGATTTTCAAAAATATGTTACAGTACTCTTGGTTTGTTGCAAAGTTAACAAACGAAAGAAGCGTTTTTGAAAATGTAGATGGTATTTGTTTTCCAGATGATATTAGACAAAGAAAATCAGTTGTTCGAACAATTCATTTATAAAATGCTCACGTTGTAGAATTTTTTTATGTTTTTATTGTTTTTATGATAATTATCATCCAAAATTGTGTACCAGTATACAATTCCGACACCTCCGATAGTGATACACAAAAAATATGTTCACATCAGTCAGTTTTAAAATAAAATTGATTGCATTTTATAAAATAAAATTGATTGCATTTTATAAAATAAAATTGATTGCATTTTATAAAATAAAATGTTTCTATATAAATGAGATGCGCGTAAAATGTTTACATGTTATAAAATAAAATGATGTTTATATGTTATAAAGTAAAAGATTACATACTAAAAATGCGTTTATCAATAGATAAATATATTTAAAAAAATATTAGGCATAACAGATGCTAATAGTGGAAGACTGAAAAGGCTAATAATGATAAAATAAGACGAATTAACAAAGTTTTCGTTTTTATTTAAAGGAATTGTTAAACACTTTCAGAAAAAACTTTCAATCCTTAAATAAAACAAAACTGCATTATTGGTGTAATTCTATCCCTTCACAGGTTGACAACGAGTACGCAAATTTTATAAAAGTTATATTCACATAAAAACTTACAGCTAACTCCTAAACTTTTTGTACCTTTACAACTCTTCAATTAAAAATTTAAATTCGTGTAAAAATTATAACTGCGAAAAATAGTAGCACAGAATTAAATATGTAAATATGAATTTTATTAAAGTAAGTTTATGAAAAAAATCCGATTGTAAGCACAGTATTTATACTAATAAAAATATACAAATAAATATGTAAAAGGGATACATAAAAAGTGATCAATTTCCCCGGGGATCGAACACAAAAACACGGCGCGAAAAGCCGACAACTTACCGCCCAAGTTACTGATTTGCCTGCAGAGGGCGTTGTGTTTTAAGCTCATATATAGTATGCAAAATCTTTAAAAATTCATATCTCTGAAAATAAGCCACATTGGCACGTATTTCCTTATTTTGGCTCTACTTTCGTCAAAAAAAAAAAACAAAAAAAACCCATCAAAATCAACGGGGCACTCACTATGGGTTCCCCTTGTTAGTCCAGCTTGTATTCACGTTAAGATGAAATCTTATAGCGTTTCAATCTATATAACCCTTTTTAATTATTCCCACACTTTTGAAATATCCTCGTGAAGGAATAAACGTTTTACAAATTACATATTCTGACCCTTATATACAATAAATACCCACTTACCCCGTATAAAAATTGCGTTTAAAAACAGCTATATTGAAATTATATTTTAAAAAACTATTCAATGCTGATAAATGTTCAAACTTTTACCTTTCGCAAAAAGAAAATAATAATAAATAAATAAATAACCAAATATTTGGTGGACCTTAATTAAAATCGCCATTAATGCGCCAGATATTATAGTTAGTCTAATATTACAGTATAAAC
>QLNU02015360.1:4155967-4178596 GCA_006491805.2 Dysdera silvatica | reverse complement strand
TATCTAACTGGAAGGAGACTCACACGCTGAACATATGAGACGGTGTGTGGAACCGGCCAGGCCAGTAACCTAGTGTCCTACACCGCCTCCAATTTGTGCGGGCTGAGCTTTCTATTTCTGAGGCTAATTAATATATATTTGCTGCCCGAATAGAAAAGCGGAAGGGAAGAGCTAATTCACCACCCTATCTAGCCAGCGTGGTGAAATGATAGCTAATTCCTCCACTATGCTTACACACTAAAAAGCATGGCCCCAAGTCTCCAGGTACCGGTGATCCACTGATCCAGGCAGTGGTCAGCGTGGCATGAAAGAAGGGGGTGCTAAGAATTACTGGATTATCCCTGGCTGCCGTTTGTTATTGACCTTGGCTACGTATAATGGACGATCCCTTGCTTACGAAGCAAAACTTCAGGAATTGGAAGAGGAACTTGAAAAGATCAAATGGGACATTATAGGACTCAGTGAAGTCAGAAGAAAAGGTGAAGAGTTGGTGGAACTTTAAAAACGGACATTCGTTTTATTACAGAGGAACCGAAACTGAAAGAACAAGTGGTGTTGGATTCTCAATCAACAAAAAACTTAACGACTACCTTCTTAAAGTTGAAAGTACATCAGATCGAGCAGCGAGGCTTGTTGTTCAACTAACCCAGCGATACCAACTTCAAATAGTACAGGTATATGCACCAACATCAAGCCATACCGACGAAGAGGTTGAAGAATTTTATGAAGAAATCAAAGAGTTACACACCAAAGGGAAACAACATATCAAGCTCATCATGGGGGATTTCAATGCAAGAATTGGACAACAGGAACAAGGAGAGACATCGGTTGGTAAATACGGATATGGGGAAAGGAATGAACGTGGCGATCAACTCATCGAATTTGCAGAAGCTGAAAATCTTAACATCAAGAATTCATTTTTTAAGAAGGAACTACAAAGAAAATGGACATGGAAACACCCCAATGGGAGAACCAGCGAAATTGACTATATCCTGGCAAACAAGAAATCAATTATTGAAGATTGCAGTGTACTGAACAGATTTAATACTGGAAGTGATCATCGAATGGTGAGATGTAAAGTGCACTTAAATACTAAATTAGAACGACAGAAGCTCATTAGGAAACAAGTAAGTAAGAGGGTGGATCTAATGAAACTGAAAGTAAATACCGAGGCATTCAAGTTGGAATTAAAAAATCGCTTTTCTGCACTGGAAGGACTTATTGAAGAAAGTGATATCTCAGAAGCAAATGAAAACATTGTTAAGACAATAGTTGAAACTGCTGGGGAAATTGGTGGTGTAACCTGTAAAAAGCACAATAGCAAATTATCTGAGAAGACGAAACAGCTCATGAAAAGGCGAAGAGATATGAAGGTGGACAATCGAAATACCAGTTCCAGGATTGAGTACATAGAACTTTGTAAAACTCTGCGCAAAAGCATGAAAGAAGACATAAGAAAATTCAACTGTGAGCTAGTAAGGAAAGCCATTGAAAATAACAAGAGCCTTAGGGTTGTTAAAGGAAGTTTATCTGTTGGGAAGAAACACATCATTGCATTAAAAGGAGAGGATGGCACCGTAACAAGAAATAGGGAAGAAATACTTAGAAGAGTTGAAGAATTCTACAAAAAACTATATGAAAGTAACAGTGAATTAAACGAAGACACTGAAATAGTCGAAGGAACAGCTCCTAAAATCTTAAAAGAAGAAGTTTCATTTGCAATAAAAAATATGAAGAAAGGAAGAGCCCCTGGTGATGATGGTATTACATTAGATATCCTAAAAGAAGCTGGAGAATATGTAGAAGACATACTTGCAAAATTCTTTACCAAATGTCTTAACAGCGGTAACATACCAAACCAATGGGATTCTGCAACAGTAATTCTTTTGCATAAAAAAGGTGATAAAGAGGATTTGAAAAATTACCGACCAATTAGCTTGTTACCTGCTATTTATAAAATCTTCACAAAAGTGCTAACACATCGCCTGCAGAAAAAATTAGATGCAGCTCAACCAAGAGAACAAGCTGGATTTCGAAGTGGATTCAGTACAGTGGACCATATTCAAGTATTAAGAGAATTAATTGAAAGAACACATGAATATGAACTTCCATTGTGTGTTGCATTTATTGACTATGAGAAGGCCTTTGACTCTATAAAAACATCAGCAGTCATCAACTCTTTAAGATCAACAGACATTGAGGATGTGTACATTGACATGGTGAAACGTGTGTATAAAAATGCAAGTGCAAAATTTCGGTTACATAAAGATACAAAAACTATCAAAATTGATAAAAGCGTGAGGCAGGGAGATACCATTTCTCCAGAACTTTTTACTTCCTCTTTACAGATGATTTTTCAATTGATAGATTGTTTTTGTTTGTTCGTTTGTTTGGATGTTTTATGGCGCAAATGATAGATTGGAATAACAAGGGAATAAATGCTGAGTATTGATGGTGATGATCACTTGCGGTTTACTGATGGTATTTTCATTTTTTCAACGAACCCATCAGAACTCCAAGACATGGTACAGGAGCTCTCAACTAGAAGTAAAGAAGTTGGACTCAAGATGAACCTACAAAAAACTAAAATCATGTTCAATAATTTCGTAGAGAAAACAAAAATACAAGTTGACAACATTGAGCTAGAAATTGCTGATTCATATATTTACCTTGGCCAACTGATTTCAATGGAAGGCAACATTATGAAAGAACTCAACAGACGTATTAAACTTGGCTGGAGTGCATTCGGAAGAAACAGTTTTATCCTGAAGGGGAAAATTGCCTCTGTGTCTAAAAAGAAAGGTCTTCAACCAGTGTGTATTGCCAGTCCTCTCTTATGGATCAGAGACATGGAGTCTAACAGTTGGAGCAATACGAAAGTTACAGACAACGCAAAGGAGCATGGAGAGGTGCATGCTTGGAATAACTAGGAGAGATCGAAAAAGAAACACTTGGGTGAGAGAGCAAACTAGAGTAGAGGACATCATTGTTAAAGTAAAAGGACTGAAATGGCGATGGGCTGGGCATATTGCAAGAAGAACTGATCAACGATGGACAACAGAAATTCTGAACTGGATTCCAAGAGACCACCGAAGACCTAGAAAACGTCCTCAAACTAGATGGGTGGATGAAATAAGAAAAGAGGTTGGGGTGACGTGGAAACGAATGGCCCAGGATAGACTTGTGTGGAAAGCATTTGGAGAGACCTTCATCCAGCAGTGGATAGATAATGGTTGAATATGATGATGATGATATATATATATATATATATATATATATATATATCATTATATCTTTTCGGTCTAGAGACCATAAATGAATCCGGCAATGTGAAATGGGGAGCCACTTTTAAAGGTATAATTATACCGGTGGCTTCTCCGTTCTCTTTTAGTCGCTTTTATCGACAAGCAGGAGGTTACGGGGAGTGAAATATATAATCCCCAACCCACGGGGCGAGGAAATCTAAAACACGCCGAATATTTTAGGAAAATAATGACGACGTCTCACTTGGTGTACGTATCCCCCGCCTTCAAAGAGAAAGAAAGAAATAACTAAACTGTAAGTGAGATAAAATAAAATGTTAAACACAAACTTTAGGTAAATAATTTAAACGTTCATTGTTATAAATATTATCAATGAAATTAAGTGGTGAAACACAGCGAAAAGAACTTTCACTTACTAATTACTCTAACCACACATATATATGGAAATATAGTTTTACATATATTCAGTCGAAACATGGTCTTAAGAAACATATACAGTGAACCAAAAAAAAAAGTTGGACGGCAACTGTAGTGGATTTCATTATTTCATATTTTTGTAACCTGTTATACTTTCAAAATGAAACGAAATGCAAAAGAAAGAAAATTTCCAAAGTGATTGAAACAATTTTATTTGACTTTAATAAAATGTCGCATTCAAACAAAAAATTAACAAAGGCAAAAATGGTGCCTATCTTCGACACCAAAAACAAGATTGGACACTTATTTCACCAACACTATTAAGTCTCGTTATGCAAATTTTAAAGTTGTTGTTTCTCTGTTGGCAATAGTCCTAGTCAAAACTGTAGCATTGAAGCTGTTAGACGAGTTTTTGCATTACGATAAGCCGGCAAAAATGAAGAACAAGCAAACTTCTACAGATATGAAAGAATTGTGAAATTATGGAAAGAGGAGAAAAAAATTGCAGAAATATTAAAAAACCACGTGCAACTGTGCATTACATAATAAAAATGTATAAAAAAACGGGTTTTTGCAATGACCTAGCGGAAGTGGTAGACCCAAAAAAATTTCTTCATCGCAAACCGAAAGAAGGATTATTCGTTGTGTCAAAAAAGATCCTAAAATTTCTGCAGTAAAGATTGCTAAAGAATTAAAGGAAGATTCTATTGTAGGTGTGCACCCACAGACTATAAGAAATTTACTACATTCGGAAGAATACAAAGCATATACGCCCCGAAAAAAACCGTACTTGTCTGCTAGAAATATAAAGAAACGAATTGAATACGCCAAAAAGTACATAAGGAGTCTACAAGAATTTTGGAAATCTGTTATTTTCACAGACGAGTCAAAATTTAATTTATTCGGATCTAATGGTCGTCGTTTTGCATGGCGAAGGCAAGGAACAGAGCTTAATTCAGCAAATATAAATGTGACTGTGAAACATGGTGGGGGCAGCCTAATGGTATGGGGTGCAATGGGTGCGACTGGAGTTGGGAATTTGGTGTTCATCGAAGGTATAATGGATAAAACAATGTATTTAAATATTCTAAAGCGAAATTTACCAGAAACAGCTGCTAACTTAAAACTAAATGAAGGTTATTGTTTGGTTCAGGACAACGACCCTAAGCACACCTCTCTAATTGTAAAGACATGGTTGGTCTATAAAGTCAAAAAGTACTTCCCTATCCTCCCCAAAGCCCGGATTTAAATCCGATGGAACATCTGTGGGCGTATATGGATAAAAAATTGAGAGAGAGGCATATAAAGAATGAAAAGGAACTAAAAAGTGCTCTTCAGTACATATGGGACAATGTACCTTCTGATTTTACTGAAAAATTAGTTTTTTCTATGAATAAGAGGTTGCAAGCTGTTATAGAAGCCAGAGGACATCATACGAAATATTGAGTTTTATATATTTTAATTTTGAAAACACTTTTTTCTTAATTTGTATGAGTGTCCAAGTTTTTTTTTGGTGTCGAAGATAGACACCATTTTTGTTTTTGTTAATTTTTTGTTTGAATGCGACATTTATTAAAGTCAAATAAAATTGTTTCAATCACTTTGGAAATTTTCTTTCTTTTGCATGTCGTTTCATTTTGAAAGTATAACAGGTTACAAAAATATGAAATAATGAAATCCTCTCCAGTTGCCGTTCAACTTTTTTTTTGGTTCACTGTAGATCAAATAAACTCTACCAGTAGGGCTTTATGTTATCTCCATTTATCTATATAGAAAGGAATATCTCTCCGGCTATTCACACAGTTGGGTCTATTTTCCACATTGTTTCTACAATACGGAGGGTCAGCGGTGTGGGAAAGGCAGGGGCTAAGGCGGCTCAAGCCCCTATTAGATATCAAAACACATCATTTTCTCATAGTCCGCATCACAAAATCTTCTTTAAAGGCGCTTGAGCCGCCCATAGTCCCGAAGTTTTGAATTGTTATGCTACTACAGAGGTTCGCTAGATGTATTCCGAAAAAAGGGTAATTTTTTTTATTTTGTTTTGAGTTTTCCAAATCGAAGACCTGATTTGAATGTCTTTTCACGTCAAATATAATGGAAACCGTACATCATATCTGTACATCGGCGCGGCAACGAAATTCTGCCCAGTTAAGCGGTTTGTGCACTCAAGGGGACTGCTTTAAACTGCCAAGTAAAACAGATTTTTCCGCTAAATATTTATAGATTTTATCTATGTTATTAAATAAACATAATAACATATAGTATATAAACTAAGTACATATTCTTATTTCAAAACTTATAAAATATGTACATTTATTTCAATAATCATAAATTATCCTTACTTTATCTATAAGAACAAGAAGTATAGGCATAGGCATAGAGTTATAAGGGCCCATGGCACCTGAGTGCTCCCCAATAATATAAAATAAATTGCAACTGTACATCTATTGTAATATATAAATTTATATATGTTAGTCCCCCTCCCAGGGGCGGATTAGGAGCTGGGATTTCGACCGCCACCTCACTTGACTGAAAATTCAACAGGGAAAGGATACAAGGTAAAGGTCCAATGAGGTATCATTTTCAAAAATCAAGTCATTAATCGCCCCCCTTGAATGACCTCTAAATCTGCCCCTTCTCCTCCCGCGATAATTATGGCAACTTGACGTTGCTGAGTACAATAATACTTACGTTTGATTTAAAGAATTTACATTCTCCAACAGTTTAAAAAACTCCTTAAGTTGTTAGGGGAAACTAGTGTTTTTATCGCAAATCTTAGGTATTTTAAAAATGGATTTAAAAATGAAATATTCATCTTAAAAATGTAAAAAAATAAGAATTGCTTTCAAAAAAGTACCACCTGTTTCTTTCTTTCTTTCTTTGCACCCGAATTCTCTTCGGGGCGAGTTATATGGCAGATGCTACAATACAGGGTGGTCCTAAACTATATGTCAAAAATGTAAAGGCAGGTAGAGGGGACCTAAATAAGCAGATTTCGTATAGGATTGTGTGTGCGGTAATGTCGCCTTGAGCCGGTAGAGAGCGCTGATGACTGCGGCGTATAAAAGCGCTTCGCTAGCTGGATTCATCATTTCCCGCACGGATCTCGAGCAGCATGCATCGTTTCACCAATGCGGAGCTGGCCGACATGCATTTCATGTATGGGGCTGCACAAGGAAATGGATTAGCTGCTCAAAGGATGTACAGGGAGCGATTCCCGGATAGGAATCAGCCGGATCGTCGATGTTCCTCCAGCTGTTCGCAGACGAATGTGGTTCCAGCACGATGGAGCCCCAGCTCACTTCAGTCGAAACGTCAGGAATCACCTGGACGCTGTCTACGGCCAGCATTTTATAGGACGGGGCGGTCCAGGTCCCTGGCCACCGCGTCCTCCTGATTTAACCTGCTTGGATTTTTTGTTTTGGGGTCATATTAAAAGCCTGGTGTACGAGAGTCCCGTCACTTCTGAAGAAGATCTTGTTGCCCGCTTGTCTGTTGCTGCTGGACATGTGATCGACATGCCTGACGTCTTTTCTAATGTACGCCGATCCATGCGCCGTCGCTGTGAATCTTGTATCGCTGTTGGTGGCCGCTCTTTCGAGCACCTCTTGTAAACTATTAATAAATTTTTGTTTTCTTTTGTCTTTACTTGTCTTTTCAGTTTCCTGTGATTCATACTGCTTTACAAGCTAGCGCTTTAATGTGTCATTACCGCACACACATTCCTATACGAAATCTGCTTATTTAGGTCCCCTCTACCTGCCTTTACATTTTTGACATATAGTTTAGGACCACCCTGTATAGAGCTTTTCTGCCTAGGGCCAAAGTTCATATCACTAATATTACTCAAAACCTATCACTTCTCGTAATTCGTCAATCATTTTACTAAACAAATCTCTTAAATTTAAATTAAAGTTTTAACATCAGCAGTCAGAATACGAATGTAGTTCGAAAAAAGTTTGATTCCAAATAAACCTATACTGAAACCCTTTCTATATAACTCAAAAGTTCTATCACGATGTTTCTAAACTTTTCGGTTCTAAACCGATTTCTTATCAAAATTCTTCGATCTTTTCATTCAACAAACCTCATTGAGCTTAAGTTTTTCCGTTATCAATCAGAATACAGATGCAGTTCGTAAATTCTCAAGACTCTAAGAAATCGTCTAAATCACTAGCTTCAAGTCCTTGTGACTCAAAACACGTCCAGTACTACAACTGAAACTCTTCAAGTATTGCTCGAAGTAAGCTATTTACTTTTCGTACGTAAACACTGAATTTTTCTCTCTTTTAATCAATCGTACTTTGTAATCACTACGTTTCTAATATTCTCTAAACGTATTTCAATCGTACTTTGCATATTCACAGTATTATTTTAAACTTCAATGGTTATCATCGTTTAAAACATTAAATACCTTTACTTCAGTCGAAATCGTGACCTAGTTCTCGGAATGGTGTTAAAGGCCACTGCATTGCAAGAGATTTCTTAGAAGTACGAATCAGAAATGAACTATTGGCTCAAGAGAGAGTCTTATGGGTATGTAAGTTGTAGAAAATGGGCTTTAATTTATTCAAGTGACACAAAAGACACATGTTTGAAACGGAATTTCTTCAAAAGTGAATTGGAAACGCCATTAAGAACGGCCCCTTTTTTAGTTTCAAAATAGCTTTTTTCTGTTTAAAATTTGAAATAAATATTTGCGTGGTCTCTAAAAATGCTTCACATTTTAACATTAGCCGATGAAATATAGCTCTTTCTGCAATTTGCTGGATGGGGGGTGGGCGGAATACTGTTTTATCGTGAATTTCAAATACCTTTAAAAATAGATTTAAAAATTAAATATTCTTTTTATAAAATGTGAAAACATGTTCATCGTTTTCAGAAAAATAAGATCTACTTAATGTAATTTACGGCATGAAAAACGGGTGAAGATTGAAAAAAATAGCTTGCGCGTGAACGGGGACTCGAACCCGCGACCTAGTTTTCCGAATGTGATTGAAGGTCACTGCAATGCAAAAGATTTCTTAAAAATATGAATGAGAAATGAACTTTTGACTCAAGAGAAATTCTTTTGTGTATAAAGGCTATAGAAAACGTGCTTTAATGTATGCAAGTGACACAAAAGGCAGATGTTTGAAGTGATAATTCTTAGGAGGGAAAAGTGGATAGGAAACATCATTAAGAAAGGCCATTTTTCTTACTTAGTATCAAAATAGCATTTTTCTGTTTAAAATTCGAAATAAATATTTACGCACTGCCCAAAAAATGTTTAACTTTTTAAATGATGGCCGTAACTTTTCAAAGGGGAAAATTACTACATTTATCGTGAATTTCAGATATTCTTAAAAACAGATTTAAACTTAAATATTCATCTTCAAAATGTGAAAAAATAGACATCGGGTTCAGAAAAATAAGAGGTATTGAATGCGGTTTACAAGTTGGAAAAGGGACAAAGATTGAAAAAATTAAAAAAAAGTAGCTTGTGCGTACACGGTGATTCTAACTCAGTACCTGGTGATCCGAATTGGGCTAACGGTCGCTGCAATGTCAGAGGTTTCTTAAACAATGAATGAAAAATAAACTAACCATTGGCTTAAGGGAGATTCTTAAGTATATGGTGGCTGTAGAAAACATGACTTACTTTATGCAAGTTGTAACAGGTATTGCATAATCATAGTTGAAATTGAAGCCAACCGGGCCGGAGGTTGTGCTTGTTTGGCTAAAGAAGCAACCGCGAGCAACAGCTGACGTCACCATTAGCTGACCATGCTGATTGTGTAACGCTACTTCAGGGTAAAGTATGGCTCGCTCACTCACGCTCTCTCATACGCAAACATTGACGCTGATATCTATTAGCGGGCGGTGTTAGCTGGAGTTAGCGGCTGAAGCGCTGGCGAGAACGTTGCGCTGTGGACTACGGGGTTAAGTGGAGTCCGTTGTAATAGTTTTAAGTTAGGAATAATGTTTTTACACGCCGTCGAATGATTGGCTGAAAAGCCTTGGAAAATAGCATGGATTGGAGTCCCGATTACCCTGGAGAAGGAAGCATTTCGCTGAACTGCGTAGCCATACTAGTTGCGAGTGGAAGCCTAAGGGACTGCGATGCGAACTGGTACTGAGTGGCTGGACGTGTTCCCGATGGATGGAGTCAGTTATCCTAGACGTGGATTACAGCGAACGACGGGTGTTCCCCATCCGATACGATTTGCGATTGAAACTTATTACCAACCAAGGTCTACGCGGAATTGAGCACGAACTGGTGATGTATTAGACATTTGTGTTGACCTTATATATGTTACTTATTAATATAGAAGTTATATTGTTAAACGGTAATAGCTGTGTAGGGGCGGATCTACGCTGTTAGGGCGCAAGGACAGGTGAAAGATCGACTGTTAAGTAGTCTTGACGTTAAGAGTGGATTACGTTAGATAGTTGTGTGTTCCTGTTATTGTGTTATATATGTTCTTGGGGGTTTTAGTTGCCGGAAGTAGAACCTTGTTGTTATCCTTGAATGAAGAGTAAGAACCGACAACCTCCAGTCTATATATAGCGTAGGAAAGCAAGGGATTTAGATAATATTTTAGTTTAAATATTTTTGTTAACTAGTTTATTATTTGCAGTCAGTATTCTTAAGTAATCCGTATAAATGTATTTCTAGAGACTCAGCGAGCTGTCCAGCAGGGCGGAATAAACTTGTATTGGATACTGTTAGTCTGGACTTGTAGACTTGATTTGTACTGCTGAGCTGGAGTTTGATTTTGTATTATTATCTGTATAATAAACGTCTGTGCTGTAACCTGGTCTTCATTCGTAGCCACTCGGACTTCTCACCCACGTATATTTAATTGTGACACTAATTTACGTTTAGGAGTAAATTTAGTTAAGACTCGCTCTAATATCCTGTTGTAATGTTAGAATTTAAATATTAAGGATAAAAAGAGGGTAGGATTCATTACAAAGTTACAAACACAATATAGGCTTGAAGAGGAATATCTTAGAAAGTAAAAGCTGACTTGGAACGTAATTAAGAAAGCCCCTTTTGTCTTAGTTTTAGAATAGCCGTCCTTTTGTTTAAATTTCGAGTATATATTTACGTTATGAATAATACAAATTTACATTTATTTTATCGTTAACAGATAAAATATAGCTTTTTTTCTTTAAGGTATTAGGGGAAAATTTGTGCTTCAATCGTGAATTTTAGGTATTTTTAAAAATGGATTTCAAAATGAAATATCCATCTTAAAAATATGAAAAAATAAGGGTCGGCTTTCGAAAAATATAAACTACTTGATGCAATTTACGGCGTGGAAAACGGGCGAAGAGTGAAAAAAATGTTTTGTTCCTAAACAGGGATTTGAGCCGGGTCCTGCTGATACGAATTGAGCTAAAGGTCGCAGCAGTGCTAGAGATTTCTTAAAAAATTAATAAAAATTAAACTACTGGCTTAAGAGAGATTATGTGTATGTAGACTACAGGAAACGTACTTTAATTTATGAAAGTGGGATAAAGGCAAATGTTTGAAGTGGAATCTCTTAGGTGAGAAAATTGTATCGGCAACGCAATTACGGAAGGCTTTTTTTCTTAGTTTCAAGGCAGCTTATTTATGTTTAAAATCTGAAATAAATACTTAGATGGTGTCTAAAAAATGATTCCTTTAACATTGGCTGATGGAATATAGCTTTCTCTAATTTGTTAGGGGAGAAATTACAATTTTACTTTGAATTTTATCTATATTTAAAAATGGATTTAAATGTTAAATACTTGTCTTCAACAGACGAACAAATAGGGATCGCGTACAGAAAAATACTGTCTACTTAAGGCAGTTTACGGCTTGAAAAACTGATAAGGATTGAAAAAATAAAATTCTTATGAGTAAACAGGGAATTCGAGCACGGGCCTGGTGATCCGAATTGGGCTAGTGGTCACTGCAGTGCCAGAGATTTTTTAAAAAAATGAACGTGCTCAGTCTTGAGCTGATTTAGTGTATTCTCAGAACAATAGATCGCCACAAACTGGAATATTTTATTCGTGTTTTTTTCTGCATTTTTAAAAGCGTTTAGGTTTAGTTTCGGAATCGGCGTCAGGGCGTGTCCCCGTTCATGGTTTAAATCTTTTGAATCTTATTCTCATAATTCATTAATCCGAAGGTATGTTCGAAGTTTGTATTTCTTCAAAGAATCAAATTTATCATTTGTGGTGAATGCATCGTGTTTGTGAAATCAAGCGTTTCCGCTAAGGGTGTCGACACATAGTGTAAAATTGAAATTTGTAAGCCTTGTTATTTTAATTCAGTAACCTCAGTGGTTATTTATATTCTAAGACTGTGTGCTTCAATGAATCAAATTCATCATTCGTATGTGATATGTGCATCAGTGTTGTGACTCTTATTATTGAAAATTAAATCTCATTTGACGTTTCGAGTGTTGAATCAAGTGTATTATGTTTTTTCCATCATTGGATTATCTATTCTTATTGGTATTTGTTCTTCACCTTACCTTGAATTTTGTGGTTTTTAATCCATACGTATGTACAATTAAATAAAATTTATACAGTCCATTTTTAAAAAGCGAACAACCTAAAATCTCATTAAGCGCCTACAGAATGAGAAATGAACTACTTGTTTAAGAATGATTCTTATATGTACGTGGGCTGTAGAAAACGCGACTTAATTTATGCAAGTGACAAAAACGATAAAGGCTTGAAGTGGAGTATCTTGGGAAGGAAAAATTGATTTGAAACTTTATTAAGAAAGCCTCTTTTTCTCAGTTTTAGAATAGGTTTCCCTCTGTTTAAAATTCGAGTTATATATTTATGAAGTGTATAAAAAATGCTTAATTCTTAGCGTTAACTTATGAAGCATAGCCTTTTCTTTACGTTATTAAGGGAAAATTACTGCTTCGATCTTGAGCTTTAGATATTTTAAAAATGGATTTGAAAATGAAATATCCATCTTAACAAGGTGAAAAAACAGGCACGTCTTCAGAAAAATACGAACTACTTGATGCAAATTATTGCATGGATAACTGGTGAAGATTGGAAAAAAATGGCTCGTGCATAAACGTGGACTCGAACCCGGGACCTGGTACTCCAAATGGGGTTAAAGGCCAGTGTAATGCAATAGATTTCTTCAAAGGTTAAATTAGAAATGAACTTTTGAATCAGAAGGGTTCGTTATTTTTATGTGGTTTGTAGAAAACATGTTGTAATTTATGGAAGTGACATAAAGACAGGTAATTGAAGTGGAATTTCTTAGGAGGACAAAGTTGATGAGAAACTCAATTAAGAAAGGCTCTGTTTCTTAGTTTCAAAGTAACTTTTTCTGTTTAAAATTCGAAATAAATATCTACGTGCTGCCTAAATAATGCTGCACTTTTGAACATTGGCTAGTGGAATATTGCAGTTTATGTAACTTTTTTACGGGGCACAGACAGCTTTCATTGCGAATTTTACGTATCCTTAAAATGGTTTTAAAAGTTAAATATTCATTTCCACTATGTGAAAAAATAGGCATCGCTTTCAGAAATATACGATCCACTTAATGAAATTTACGGCTTATAAAACGGACAAAGATTGAAAAAAAAAAATAACTTGTGCGGACATGGCAATTCGAGTCCGGAATCTGGTATTCAGAATTGTGCTATAGTTCGACGCAATGCCAGAGATTCCTTAAAAAATAATGAGAAACGAATTACTGGCTCAAGAGAATTCTTTATGGTTATGTAGGCTATAGAAAATGTGCTTTAATTTATGGAAGTGACATAAGACACATGTTTGAAATTGAATTTTTTAGGCAGGAAAAATGGATGGGAAACGCCATTAAGAAAAGTGCTTTTTCTTGGTATCTAAATAGTTTGTCCGTTTAAAACTCGAAATAAATATTTTTACGTGGTGTCTAAAAAAATGCTTCTCTTTTTAATTGACAAGGGGGGGGATATCGCTCTTTCTGTAATTTGTTAGTGGGAAATTACAGCTTTTACTTTGAATTTCAGGTAGCCTTAAAAACGGATTTAATAGTTAACTACTTGTCCTCAATATGCGAAAAAACATGCATTGCGTTCAGAAAAATACTATACTTAATGCAGTTCACTGCTTGGAAATGGATAAATATTAAAAAAAAAACCACAAAAGTGGCTTGTGCATAAATAGGTATTCGACGACGGGACCTGTTGATTCGAATTGGGCTAAAAGTCGAAGCAATGACAGAGGTTTCTTAACAAATGAATGAAAATTGCACTATTGGCTTATGAGAGATCCTTATCTGTATGTGAGCTGTAGAAAACGGGATTTAATTTATGCAAGTGACAAAAACGACAGAGACTTGAAGTGGAATATCTTAGGAAAGAAAAATTGATTTGAACCGCTATTAATGAAGTATTTATTCTCAGTTTTAGAATCGCCTTCCTTCTCTTTAAAATTCGATTTATAATTTTGCGTTATGTATAAAAAATATTTCATTTTTTCTCGTTAACTTTAACTGATAAAACGTAGTTTTTTCTTTAGGCTCTCACAGGAAAATTAGTGTTTCGATCGTGAATTTCAGATATTTTTAAAAATGGATTTAAAACTGAAATATCCACCTTGAAAAAAAAATAGGCATCGCCTTCAGAAAAATACAAATACTTGATTCAATTTATGGCGTGGAAAACGGGTGAAGACTGAAAAAAAAAAGGAAAGTAGCTTGTGTACGAATCGGGACTGGAACCCGGAACCTGCTTCTCCAAATGGGATTAAAGGTCACTGCAACCCAAAAGATTTCTTAAAAACACGAATGAGAAATGAACTAGTGACTCAGGAGAGATTATTATGGGTATATAGGCTGTAGAAAATGTGCTTCAGTTTATGCAAATGACACAAAAGAAAAATTATTGAAGTGGAATTTTTAGGAGAGAAAAGTGGATAGGAAATGTCATTAAGGAAGGCCATTTTTTCCGTATCAAAAAAGCCTTTTTCTGTTTAAAATTCGAAATAAATATTTATGTACTGCTTAAAGGGTGTTTTCACCTTTTAACATTGGCAGATAGAATTTTGCATTTTATGTAATTTTTTAAGGGGAAAATTACTGCTTTTATTGTGAATTTCAGATGTTCTTAAAAATGGATTTAAAATTAAATATTCATATTCAAATGTGAAAAAATAATCATCGGGTTCAGAAAATAACGAGACTTGAGGTATTTTATAAATTGAAAAACGGACGAAGATAAAAAAAGAAAATGAAGAAAGTAGATTTTGTGTACACGGTGATTCGAACCCGGAACATGGTATATTGAACGTGGCTAAAGTTCGTTGCAACCACAGAGATTTCTTAAACTATGAAGGAAAAATGAAGTATTGGTTCAAGAGAGATTCTTTTGTGAATGTGGGCTGTAGAAAACGTGATTTAATTTATACAAGTGTTTAAAGCGATAGAGGTTTGAAGTGGAATTTCTTAGGAAGGAAAAATCGATTTGAAACTTTTTTTTTATTAAGAAAGCCTCTTTTTTCTCAGTTTAGGAATAGGCTTCCTTCTGTTTAAAATTCGAGTTATCATATATTTGCGTACTGTATAAAAAAATGCTTACTTTTTTAACGTTGACCGATGAAACATAGCTTTTTCTTTAAATTATTGGGGGAAAATTAGTTCTTCGATCATGAATTTTAGATATTATAAAAACGGATTCAAGAAAGGAAATATCCATCTTTAAAATGTGAAAAAATAGGCTTCAGCTTCCTAAAAATACCATCTATTTCATGCAATTTACGGCATCGAAAACACGCTAAGATCGAAAAAAAAATGTAGTTTGTGCGGAACGGGGACTCGAACCCCGGACCTGGATCTCCGAATGAAGTTAAAGGTCACTACAATGCAGGTGATTTGTTAAAAATATGAATGCGAAATGAACTAGTCGTTTATTAAGTGAGATTCTTATGTCTATGTGGTAGAGATAAGGCGGGCTCAGCCGAGCTCGAGACCAGGCCCAGGCTCATAAGACGGTGAGTGACACAAAAGACAAATATTTGAAGTGGAATTTCTTAAGAGGGAAGAGTGGATCAGAAACGTCATTAATGAAGACCATGGGTGTCGTTTGAGGCGGCAGGGGTTCAGTTGCCCCTCTCTAGAATCGAAAGATTTTTTGGGGTTAAAAATAGATTTTAAATTTTAAAATTGAATTTTGGTGAATAACTATTCTAGATGTCTGAACTGGAGGTCCTTAAGAAAACTTATGCATGCTCTGTTGCAGAAATCCCTGAAAGTTAAAATAAAGGAACGGGCACTTTCCTAGAATATATGCAAAATTTTTAACATGTTAAAAGATTGAAGGGGTTATGTGGTTATTTGCTTCAGGTTAACATTGGCAAAAAAGAATAATAATAAAAAATGCCCTCTTGTTATTTGCCTTAACAACGCCCTTTATGAAGGCCCTTTATTTTTAGTGTCAAAATAGCATTTTAGGTTTAAAATTCGAAATAAATATTTACATGGTGCCTGAAAAGTGCTTCACTTTTCAACGTTGGCCGATGGAAAATTTCTCTTTATATTTTTTAAGAGGAAAATTACTGTTTTTTTATCATAAATTTCAGGTATTCTTAAAAATGGGTTTAAAATTAAATATCCCTCTTTAAAATGTGAAAAAATAGGCATAGGTTCAGAAAAATACGAAGTACATGACGCAGTTTACAATTTGAAAAACGGACAATAATTAAAAAAAAAAATTAGCTTGTGCGTACAAGAAGATTCGAATCTGAGATTCCGAATGAGGTTAAATTTCGCTGCTACGACAGAGATTTCTTAAAATAATAAGGAAATGAACTATCGGCGCAAGAGAAATTCTTATGTGAATGTGGGCTGTAGAAAACGTGAATTAATTTATACAGGTGTTAAAAACGATAGAAGCTTGAAGCGGAATTTCTTAGAAAGGAAAAATTGATTTAAAACTTTTTATTAAAAAAGCCTCTTTTTCTCAATTTCAGAATAGTCTTCCTTTTTAAAATCTGAGATATATTTATGTAGTGTATAAAAAATGCTTAAGCTTTTAACGGTAACCTATGAAACATAGCTTTTTTTTCTATAAGTTATTACTGAAAAATCAGTTATTCGATTGTGAACTTTAGGTACTTTTAAAAATGGATTTAAAACCGAAATATTTATCTTCAAAAGGTGAAAAAATGAGCATCGCCTTTAGAAAAAGACGATCCATTTGATGCAATTTACGACATGGGGAAACGGATGAACATTGAAAAAAGAGTGGCTTGTTCGTGAACGAGGACTCGAACCAGTGACCTTGTTCTCCGAATGAGGTTAAATGCCAATGCTATGCAATATATTTCTTAAAAATATGAATGCGAAATGAACTATTGGCTCAAGAGAGATACTGATGGGTATGTAGGCTGTGGAAAAAGTGCTTTAATTCATGCAAGTGACACAAAAGACAAACGTTTGATGTGGAATTTTTTAGGAGGGAAAGTTGTTCAAAACACTATTAAGAAAGCTTCTTTTTCTTAGAATAAAATAGTTTTTTTGTTTACAATTCGAAATAAATATGTTGTGTCTAAAAATGCTTCACTATTTTAACGCCGGCCGATGGAATACAGCTGTTTATTTGTTAAGGGAAAATTACAGCTTTATCATTTATTTCATGTATTCTCGAAAATGAATTTAAAAATTAAATATTTGTCTTAGGAATATGAAAAAAATAAGCATCGTGTTATAAGGAACACGATATACTTGGAGAAGCTTAGGGCTTGAAAATCGGATAAAGTTAAAAAAATTTAAAAAAAAAAGTGGCTTGTGCGTACACGGGGATAATAACCAGAGACCTGGTGTTCACAATGGGGCCATAGGTCGCTGCAATGCCAGGTATTTCTTAAAAGATAAAGGAGAAATGAACTATTGACTCAAGAGAAATTCTTATGTGAAAATTGGCGGAAGAAAAAACGTGAATTAATTTATTCAAATGTCAAAATCGGTAAATGTTTGAAGTGGAATTTCTTAAGACGGAAAAATTGATTTGAAACTTTATTAAGGTCTTTTTTTCTCAGTGTTAGAATGTTCCTTTTGTTTAAAATTTGAGTTATACATTTATGTAGTTTATAAAAAACAATACTTAATATTTTAACGTTAACGGACGAAACATAGCTTTTTGTTTTAAGTTTTAGTGGGAAATTAGTGCTTCAATCTTGAACTTCAGGTATTTTTAAAAATGGATTTAAAAAATGAAATATTCATCTTCAACAGGTGAAAAAACAGGCATCGCCTTCAGAAAAATGCGAGCTGTTGATGCAATTTACGGCATGGAAAACGGATGAAGATTGAAAAAGAATGGTTTGTATGTGAACGGGAACTCGAACCCAGGACCTAGTTCTACGAGTTGGTTTAAAGGTCAGTGGAATGCAAGGTACTTCTTAAAAATTTGAACGATAATAAACTATTGGCTCATGAGCGATTCTTATGTGCATATAATCTGTAGAAAATGTGCTTTTGTTTAGGCAAGCGGCATAAAAGACAGATGTTGAAGTAAAATTTCATAGAAAGGAAAACTTAATCGGAAACACTATTAAGAAAGGCTTTTTTTCGTAGTTTCAAAATAGTTTTTTTCTGTTTAAATTCAAAGCAAATATTTACGTTGTGTCTAAAAAATGCTTCACTTTTTAACTTTGGCTGACGGTATATAGCTCTTTCTGTAATTTGTTAGGAGGAAAGTACAGCTTTTATTCGTGAATTTCAGGTATGCTTACAAATGGATTTATAAGTTAAATATTCATCTTCAATATGTGTAAAAAGAGGCATCGCATTCAGAAAAATACAATTTACTTGATTCAGTTTATGGAACGGATAAAGAATGGGAAAAAAATCTTGTGCATACACGGGGATTCGACTCTGGGACTTGCTGATCCGAAGTGGGCTAAATTTCTCTGCAATACCAGAGATTCCTTAAAAAATGAATAATAAATGAACTGGCTCAAAAGAAGTTCTTGTGTAAATGTGTACTCTAGAAAACGTGAATTAATTTATTCGTGTCAAAAACGATAGAGATTTGAAGTGGAATTTCTTTGGAAGGAGAAACTGATTTGGAATATTATTAAGAAAGCCCCTTTTTCTCAGTTTTAGAATAGTCTTCCGTCTTTTAAAATTTGATTTATATATTTACGTAGTGTATAAAAGAATGCTTCATTTTTTAAAGTTAACCGATGAAACGTAGTTTTTTCCTTTAAATAGTTAGGTTCTGCAAGCAAGCAAGGATGTTTTTTGATCGACAGCTTGTTGTAAATGAAAGAAATTATGGGAAAGTATGAGATACAACAAAGTCATGTGACATATTTCCCATGCTACGCACGGTATTTCCGAATAGGTGGAACAGGCGTTACTTCTGTTGTGTGACTGTTACGACCCTTTTTGTGGAAGTGAAAGCATGATTTATTCCTTCGTGCATTTATCAGGATGAATTTCTACAATGAAACATCAGTTTCAATTAAAAAATGGGCGTGGGCGCAATTATGCGTTTCGTATAGTTATATATAGAGGAGCTTCTGGTATTATGGAATAGTCGGGAAATATGGAACACTAAGGTTTCTCTTTAGTAATGTGCAGGCATCAGGACGTGTTGAGTGAATAAAAATTTGTTTTCTGCCTTTGCAAAATTTCAAGAGATAAGTTTTCAATACTGTTTATTCATTATTAGAAGCGACATGTTTATATTAAAACGAAGCATAATGTACACCTAAATACTGTTTTTCATGTAATGCTCGTTTCTGTGTTCACAACTCATCCCAATAAACAAAGGGTACTTTTTTCCCAAGATGACGGGCCGGTTTATATGGAATACCAGTATTTCGTAGTACCCGAGATGAAATCATGCTGTTCCATATAACCCGACAAAATATTTACTACCCCTTTTAATAAATTTCTATTTTAGATAAAAAAAAACTATGGTAGTATGTACCCATTCTTTCGAACTTTTCAATTGAGTCCTTATTATTTTTTATGCTGTTTATGAGTTTTTGTGTGGTTTGTATGCCAGGTGTCGGTCATACAGACAGCACAATATAGACACTGTATCATCGCAACTTGGAAGTGATCAATATAACAATGGCCAATCATGTCACTCTTGTTTGCTCATATAAGTTTCAACCCCTTGATAAGAGTTTCATGGGTTCATTGAAATCTCATTACAGTGAGGAAGTGAGAATCTTTTAAAGGCACAGCACACGACCCTTGAATGCGTATGACATGATGGAACTGTTTGGCCGAGCTTACTTTAAAATTCAAAGTGGCTACATAGAAGTTAATGGCTTTAAAGACACTGGGAAATTCCCTCTAAATAGGAATGTCTTTTCCAGTGAAGATGTTTTCGCTTCCACAATAATGGAAAGACCTGAACCTATCTGTGATCCTGACGATCCCCAAAATGCTGAGGAACAAATGCCTATTTCGGGCAAACCTGCTGCTTGTTCATCTAAAAGTCTTCTAAGCGATTTGGCGCAACCCTCACTCAGAGATATCGCCGCCATCATGGAAAAAGACTCCCAATAGAGGTAGAAAACGGGGGACATCCTGTGTTCTAACCCATTCTCTATATAAAAAACAGTTGGAGGTCGAGCTCAGTGCTAAGTAACAGCCAAAGGAGACTAAATATTTCAAAGGCAAGAACAAAAAAAAACAGATATCCCAACCGAAAAATAAATTTTCCAAAAAATTAAACAGAAATTTTAAGGACCCCAGCACTGATGAGGAATTATTTCGAAGGATCGTCTGAATTGGACTTCATGTCCTCTGCTATACCAGACGATACGGATGCAGAATGTTCGTTCTTCAATGGAAATTTTTCCGAAGACAACAGTGGAGAGATCTGGATAAAATATTTTGTTTGCTCTCTGTTGGCCCACCTTGATTGTGCTGGTGCAAAGAGAGATCCTTACATTTGAGAGATGTGCAAATGAATTGAACTGTATTTTGATCGTGCTTCCTTTTGTACCAATATTTTTTTTTTCATTTTCTTCATTTTTAACCCCTATTCCATATTACTCGACTATTTTATAATACCCTCCAAATGAGTTTTTTTTTTAATTTTTTTGTTTGCATGTGATAAAATTCTATGAAGTAATTTTTGACTGTAAATAACTAATCACAAATTGTTGAAGTTTGTATTTGTATTTGAGTTCGAGTTTTAAATAATACCAGGCTGTGATATTGCTTCAAATGTAAATGGTATTCCATAATACACGAAGTTCCTCTATGCAGTTAATTGGACTTTTATAACGTACTTGCCCTACGTTTACTTCCAATTGTTGCTCCTAATTAAGATAAAAAAGAACTTTGGCCTAGATAATTTTGGTAGTTCTTTGCATCTTTCACTTTTAGAAAAAAAAGTGATAAATTCGACTGATAAGGGGAACCCACAGTGAGTGCTCCGTCGATTTTGATGAAAGTACAGCCAAAATAAGGAAATACGTGTCTCGGCATTCGTGCCAATGCGGCTTATTTTCGGAGACATGGATTTTTAAAGATTTTGCATCCGATATATGAGCTTAAAACACAACGCCCTCTGCAAGCCAATCGGTAGCTTGGGCGGTAAGTTGTCGGCTCTTCGCGCCGTGTTTTTGTGTTCGATGCCCCGGGAAATCGATTACACTTTTTTTTTATGTAACCTTATTACGTATGTATTTATGTATTTTCATTAGTAAAATATTTTATGAACAAAATCTGATTGTAAGCAAACTTACTTGAATAAAATTCGTATTTACATATTTGATTCTATGCTATTTTTGGCAGTTATAATTTTTACACGAATTTTGATTTTTGAGTTGTAAAGGTACGAAAAAAGTTTAGGAGTTAGCTGTAAGTTTTTGTGTGAATATAACTTTTATAAAATTCGAGTACTCATTGTCAACCTGTGAAGGGATAAAATTACACCAATAACGCAAATTTTTTTTTTTAATTTAAGGATGGAAAGATTTTTTCTGAAAACTTTTAACAATTCCATTAAATAAAAAAGAAAACTGCGTTAATTCGTCATATTTTGTCATTATTAGCCTTTGCAGTCATTCACTATTAGCATCTATTATGCCTAATATTTTTTTAAAATATATTTATTTATTGTCAAATGCATTTTTAGTATGTAATATTTTATTTTATAACATATAAACATCATTATATTTTATAACATATAAACATCATTTTATTTTATAACATATAAACATCATTTTATTTTATAACATATATTTCATGTGCATCTCATTTATATGCATTTCATTTATGTAGAAACATTTTATCGTATAAAATGTAATCTATGTTATTTTAAAAGTGACTGAAGTGAAAATATTTTTTATGTATCACTATCGGAGGTGTCAGAATTGTACACTGGTACACAATTTTGGATGATAATTGTCATAAAAGTAATAAAAACATAAATTTTTACAACGTGAGCATTTTATAAACGAATTATTCGAACAACTAGATTTTCTTTGTCTAATATCATCTGGAAAACAAATACTATTTACATTTTTAAAAACGTTTCTTTCGTTTGTCAAGTTTGCAACAAACCAAGAGTACTGTAACGTATTCTTAAAATTCGGCGCCGAAAGTTGATTGTGAATAAGTGAATGGATCTTCAAAGCATCTATCTGCTCGCGTGTTTAAATGACTATTTTCTTATAAGATTTCAACACAATTTTGTAACCTTTTAATGAAAATTTTTTTTTACTTGACGAAAGAAGTACATATCACGATGTTAACAGTATGGAGTACAAGGAGGTGGAACTACTTCAACAGTAGAAGAAGAGGTGCCGTCGTCATTTGTAAGAACATTATTAAAGTGTGCTGGATCTACTTAACTACATAACAGGCTGTGTGACTACACTAAAACTTTTTCTACTTTTCAACTTTTTAATAATCAACAATTAAAATTTGAGTAGAAATTATCACTGCCCATAAGCATACAATTAACTTAACTACATAAATATGAATTTTATT
>QLNU02015360.1:4126483-4140766 GCA_006491805.2 Dysdera silvatica | reverse complement strand
CAACTGAAATTTTCAAAACACATTAATTTCGACACTCCTAAATTCACAGAAAAAAGCATAACTCGAAAATTATTAGGAATTTTGAAAAAAGTTTGGTATGCTCTGAAAGATAAAAGAACAGGGAATGAAATAAACACATACAATTTTTTTCTAAATTTGGCTATTTCAACGTGTACATCCCCCTTAAGCAGCAAAAAGTTTGGTGTGTATGGATAATTTTTAGACATGCCTGCGTCCAGTAGCCTGGCCAGAATTTGATCTTAGGGAGATTGAACGTCGTTCTTCATACTTGATCAGATCTTTATGTTGTGCCTTTCCAATGTTAAATTTTTCATTTTGGGCAGAGGGTTGAATTCCATAATCCTCCTTGATTATGCCCTTGCCTGTGTCACCAAAGTCTATTGCTTTATTTCCAAAAAAAAATATCACATAACATTGAAATGAGGATGGAAGAAACTTAAACCACTGGACATGGGCATAGGGGGGAATCAGGATATATCTCCCCCAAAATCTCCTAAATAGACATAGTTACTAAATATACAGGGTGGCTATAAAATAACTTACCCAATTCTAGACGCTGTAGACCAATAATGAAAATAGATATTGGCAAGGAATTTGGAGATTAGCTTAGTGGACGGTGGAGTGGGGGTAAGGGGAGCAATTTTAATTTAGTCCCAAATTTCTCAATCAGGGTGAAAGTGGCACTTTAGGTATGCAAATATTGTTTATTTACATAAAACCATATTCCTTATATAAAATAAAACCTTTCTGTAAAATTTAGAATGTTCACAATGGCTGAAAACAGTAGTTATGGCCTCAGAAGTACCACTTTTCCCCCTGACAGTGAATTTTGGAATTAAATTAAAATTGCTTCCCCATGACCTAATTAAGCTATCCTCCAAACACTTTGGCAATACCTTTTTTCTTCATCGCTCTAGAATAGGGCAAGTTATTTCATGGCCACACTGTATATACTGCATCAATCCAACCTTTATATCTCTTTATCAAAATTTTATTTCACCTTCCTTCGGAAAAATATTTGGCTATGTCCCTGCGAATGGAAATTGAAACACCATTGTGTCCAGGACAAATATACATAAATGTACATCTAAATCCGGTCTGGATATCAGCGCTTCAAGAGATTCAGTGATCAATGACCAACAACAGCCGTGACAAGTTTTGAGCGTTGAGTTGCATGTGAAATTGTAGAACAATCTGTTTATAACGCTCGTGATCAGTGGTGGATTTCTAAGTAGGCACACAAGGCACAGGCCTAGGGATGGCATCTAAGTGCTTAAACATAAAATTGTCCAAACTCAACAATGTTGAAAAAATAATGTTTCTTTTAATTATTGCCCTGTTTCCCCAATAGCGATGACATATAAGCGATTACTTTAACTTGCCTGCAAATACAAACTACAGAATCGAAAGACAAAGGGCCCTGAAAATTTTGCCCCTGGGTATTTGCCCAGCGTACCCATTTATAAATTTAGGCTTAACACGCTTTTTATATATACTAATAGTAAATGAATGAATAATGAAAAATTTGAACTCATAATGAAAAAATTCATGCAAGGATGCGTACGTGTATTTTTCCAAAATACGCGAAATACGCGCAAAAACATCAGAGGTTCCAGGATTCCAAACTAAAACTATTGTGGATTCAAAAAGTGTCTCGAATCCACGAAGTCGGAGACTGTGGTAGCAATAATTTCGAGTTGTATCTTATTAGTTTGAATAATTATATGAAAAATCTCCTTTACATATCAAATGTTAAGAGTATGATATGCGTTTTTTTTAACAAATATTCCTTTCTTTGTAAAGGAGGGAGGGGGCGGCAGTACAGGCTGTGCCTAAGGGCGGCAATTTTATAAATCCGCCACTGCTCGTGGTCAAGTAGTATAGTTCTGTTTGGGTTCTCTGCAACAAAGGCAGTGTAGGGATAACTACAAGGGACTCCTGGAGCTTACTGTAATATTTCTGGAGAAAAATCCACCTCGTAAAACCCACTTCCCCTACCTAGGTGTCTTTCATCATGCCAGGTGGATGTGCAAAGCAATATATTGCTTAAAATTCATCATGTTTCATAAACAATTCCATCTGAAAGACGTCTGCTTTTTTACCATTAACTTGTACGTTAAAGCTTGGTTCAGGTGTCCAAACGTTGTAGAAGAAGCATTCAATGCCTTCATGTTTCTTAAAGTATTGGCAGAATATTCAGACATTCAAGTTCCCCAGATGGCTTTACATAAGTTTTGTGGTCATTTGTGATATTTGGCTCTTGAGATAGTAGCTCTTTCTTTATTTGATGCACACATGCCCAAGAAAACAAAACTGAAAATGTTTGAAGCTATGAGGTCTGCTAAACACACAGATAGCATCAGTAATAACAAGAAATACATTCTCAGTGAGAACAATGTAAAGGATATAGTGTCGCAAGATTTAAGTCAATTTGTTACCTCCAAAACCACATTTTTTTTTTAAGATTTGAAGTTTTAGATCAGTTTTTAAACTTGGAGTCTGGTAAGTGGGGAAACAGAATCACATTACCAACAAGCTTTCCATGTCTTCTGGAAGTTATTAGTAAAGAATAACGTGTCAGAGAGTGGTGTGAAATTAGTACAGGAATACAATAACATATTGACCAAGGACAAAGATCAAAAGCAGTTCCTGTTACATGTGGTAAATGATTACCATTCAAAGTACCAAAACGTCAGGAAAGAGACCCTGTGAAACACTATATACCTTTAGCTTGTGAAGTTAGTTACAGGTTTCATGCCAATGGTGTAGTAAACAGTGCATTGTGTAGATTTCATTGTTTCTAATAACACTCGGTATTGATATTATTTGTAATATATCATTAGAAGTATTGTTTTAAATTTCAAGACAAAATCACGCCCTCATGCCCGGTGTATGCTTGTACCCCTAAGGGCCCCTGCAGGAAATAGGCCCCAGACCCCCACCATGACCCACGTAAGGGATATTGATAAAACATCGAATAATGGTTAGCAGATAAATATTCAACATATTAATAACTTTTCCTATATGGGGAGGCAAAAAAAAAGTTTTGCGTTCGTAGGATTAGCCTGAACATCGGGTGCCCCGACGAGAAATGACCGTGTTCCCCCCAGGCTAAACTGACATTGCTCATGCTCACATATAAAAAAAAATGCTCTCAGACATGTACAGCAATGTAAGTGTTATGATTTGAACTGAAATCATCAAAGTGTGTAATTATACATGTAAAATAAAAGGAGCACTACATTCATAATTTCAAAGTCTTTGAGGCATCATTTCATTTAGGCTCAATTTTGGCACACTTCAGTTTCGTCATAAATAGAACCATTCTAGAGGTGCATTTTAAGGGATCCCTAAATCAGAAAGTAAGGATATATATACACACATACCAAGTTATCTATTTTGCCAAGAGGAAGAGAAACAAATGCATACATTGTGGAATATTGCATACATCATGGAACCTGTACAAATTGCAAATGGAATTCATACAAGTGTAAATATATATAAATTGGAAAATCACACACAAATATGAGAGAAAAGAAAAGAGAATGAGACCACCAAGACCCAAACTTGGGACCTTCTTATTGCATGTAGGATGCTCTACCAACAATACCTACACTGCTCAACATTGAAATTGCAAGACCAAGAAGGAAAGGTCATAAAGTTATGCAAATTGGTAGAGTTGTAGGTGTAGCTAAGATATGTAAAGGATCAAATTTTCAAGCACCTAGCTCCAATAAGTGACTTAGGAGAGGGGTTTAAATGGCATAAAAGCCTGTTCGATTGCAATTTTTTTTCTACCACAAGAGAATTTAGAAATCGGATTAAGTCTTGTAGTTTGATTGTGCAATGTCTTGTGTTCGACAACGTGCCAGTTATCATCACCTATTGCAAATGGAGAGGGACAAAATCCTTGAACTCAGCGACATCAGTTTATCACTATGGCAGATCACTACATGTTTAGGCCGAGATGTCAGCAATGTTTAACATCACGTATCCTGGTGGTGGCGAGAACAACAACGGATAACAGAAAGAGATGAACATCTGCCCGCTCAGATCATTGGATTAGAAGACTGGGGCACAGTAATCTTTACTCTACAGCGAGTGACCTTCGACGAAACATACCAAGTTCAGGAGGTTCAGCAGTGTCTACATAAACCATCAGAAGGCGCTTGCACGATATTGAGCTATGAGCCAGACATCCAGCGACAGATGTTCCATTGACCCAAGACCACTACTCCCAAAGACTATTATGGTGTACATCCAGGCAGCAATAGAGGCTAGAATAGAGAACTATCTTCTTCAGTGACGAGTCTCACTTCTGTCTCAGATGCAGTGATGGTCGGAGATTGGTCTGGAGACCATATGGTCAACGTCATCAATAAGCTTTCAAAAGAAATTGCTATACCGGCCCTATTCCTGGAATTATGATATGGGACAGCATTATGTATGGTAGGCAGACCCATTTAGTCTTCGTTCCAAGTACACTGACAGCTCAACGTTATTTGATTGGGTCATGGAGCCAGTGGTACAGCAATTGTTACAAGGTGTCCCAGGAGCCAATTTTCAACACAACAACGCTAAGCTGCATGTTGCTTATGCTACTGTGAACTGCCTACACAGAGTTGACATTCTACCATGGCATGCCGCATCTCCTAACTCGTCTCCCATCGATTATATTTGGGACTTTATTGGTCGATAGTTACAAAAGGAGGTGGCTGTTACCAATCTTGATGATTTACGTGACCAAGTGATTGCTGCGTCGCAAAGCATTCCTCAGACAATGATTAATATCCCTATTGATAGCTTGCCAAGGCGTGTACGTTCATGTATTTCGTCTCATGGCGGTCATAGTCCATATTAAATAAATCAAAATGTTTTGAATATTTTGTTTCCAATTTTTAACCATTTGCATATGATCAACATGTCTATCTATTCTGAGAATTTCAAATACATGCAACCTTTCCTTCTTGGTGTTGCAATTTCAATGTTGAGTTGTTGAGTAGTGTATATACAAAACATACATTCATTTGTCTTCCTCTTCTTTGGCAAAATAGATTACTTATTATATATTCAACACTTGTGATTTCCTGTTGCAGTGCATCTTATTCAAGTCATAATATATAAATGCTTACCCTTTGTATGTATCCATATAAACCTTAATAACAAAAGTTGAATACAAACCATAGCTCAGTTAGCAAAGCACCCTACATATAATAAGAAGGTGCTGAGTTGAGGCCTTGGTGGTTTCATGTAGTTTTCTTTTCTCTTATGTTTGTATGTGATTTTCTAATTTATATGTATATATATATATAACATGGCGATGCACAAAACAAGATGGTCAACAATTCATAAAAGTTGTACTTCAACTTAAAAACATATTAAACACATACTAAGTACAATATCATATTTTGGTAATAACTTTTCATTAACTTATGGTATATTTTTGAAACAATCATTCATGTTTCATATCATAACATAAAGAATTGAAGGCACTCACAAATATCTTACCATTTTAAAAGAAAAATATAATGATTGTTCAAAGCATTCATCATCACAGTTATTTCATTTGGAAAATAAACTCATTTAAATAAATACAGTAAATAACTCTGTTTTTTTTTAATTCAGTGAAAAGAACATAAAAAGTATGAGCAATATTTTAGAAAGTTCTATATATCACATAAATAGATAAATTATATTGGTATGAGAAAACTTTAAATCTATATAATTTCACCTTGTTTTTTAATCTTTTAATTTTAATGCACACTGTCACATTTGAAAATTTGTTAACGATTTAAAAATTTTTTGGTAATTTCGACATTAAAAAAAGATTTTGTAAAAATAACATTTGTATATGGAAGCCTTCGAAAATGACCCAAAAAACCTTAAATTTTTTCAAAAATATTAATTTTTATACATTCAGTCTCTTTAAATGTGCTTTGGAACTAAGGTTTAATTATTTTAAGATCATAGTTAAAGATAAGAATTTTCAAGATTCAAAACTCTCTTGTTAGTAACAATGAAAGAAATGTTCTAAAATAGCAATATTTATTGCTTATGTTAAAAGTTCTACATTATTTTACAATACATTAAACTTTTATTATTTTTCTGGTAAAGACCTTATATTTTTTTAAGAATAATGTCAATTCAATGCAATTTATTCAGTAAGATTCAGATTGGTAAAGTGGAGTTAAACTTGGTTACTTGATTTCATGGGCAAACAGAAGAATTCAATTTGGTGCTATATATATATAAATAGTATTTTTTTAAAATATAAGAAAAGTTATGTGCAAAATTGGAAATGACAGAGGTATTGGGAATAAGTAGCAGAAGCATGATAAAACATTAAAAGCAAAGAATCAACGATTTAAATCAAACCAATTTTTATCATTTTCATAAATTTTATTCGTTTTAATTTGACTTATTTTTCACTCTTGGAACGTAGGGAGGCATGGAATTTTTTTTAGCATAAGCTACTTTCCATACAGAAACATTCCATTGCTGAAGGACCACGTGCTTGGAGCCTCCCTTGAAAAAGTTCCTACACGTGGTGTCACTTTTTTCATTTTCCATTTATTATGCTATGTTTGTCGAATTCTCTCCATTTCTTATCTCAAATTGTTGGTTTTTAATCACTTAACGGTAATTTTGTGTTTCTCATGAAGTTGTTAAACTTATTGGCAGTGAAAATATTTTTGCTAATTTATTGTTATTCTGTTGATTTTTTTTTATTTTTAATGTTTTTACTGTGTTTCTGCTATCTCTATTTCTGTCAATTTCCTGTCATTTCAATTTTTCATAACTTTCTTACATTTCTAAAAATACTATTTTCATCATAAAAAATGCAATTGCAGCTTTTGCGCAGTCACCTTTTATGAATTGCTTATGCTTCTTTTCATTTATTTAATTTTATTAATTGATTATACTTCTTTTCATTTAATTTTTTAATTCCTTTAATATATATATATATATATATATATATATATTTATTTTTCTTATTTCATATTTTCCTTATTACTAACTTACTATATATATACAAAACTAAGATAAATCAAATATAAAACAAAGAACAAAAACATGTTCAGTCCCATTTTACTGTTTAGCAAAGTGTTTTAAGATATGGCTTTGCAACCATCATTAAAAAATTTTCTTGCATTCTCAAGACTAAATATACTGAGTAAGCTCGGCACTTAATATGAAATTTTTCATCATAAAAGTGATGTGTGAATTCAATTACGAATTGATTAAAATACACTTTTGTAAAATGTGCATGTAGGTGAGAACAGCACTCTGCATGCAAGGAAGACGAATAATTAATAAATACATGCCCTACAACACTGATACACCGTAAGGATAAATATTTTCAGAATGTATGATATAAGCATGGAAAAAAAGAATGTACGGTGCAGAAACACTTTCTCTTTTCATTTTTCGTTTGAACACATTCTACATATGATAATTATAAAACAATGTATAATAAAAGTTGTTTCAGTTTTAAGCAATAACTCTGCATTCACACATGCAAACAGATTTTTGTTTTTTTTTTAATGAGAAAACAATAACACACATTTTCTTAAATTACAAATAACAGTTTTCAAAGACCAACTGAAGTTTCAAACAATTACTCATAGTAGATTTGAATGGGAATTTTCACTGCTATGAACCAGTTTTTGATTTTATTTCAAATGTTTAAAAAATACAGCATTTAAATGAAAAGTAGTAGTAATAGTTTTTCAGACCATTTTATATATTTCAAAAACATTGAAAGAGTAAAAATCTAAATCCAGCAGCAACTATAAAAATGCATGCTACTTTATAGTTACATGTTTACATTAAGTATGAGCACCATTATACAGTAAAATAGTAAAATAAGCATTTTCCCCATTTTTACATAGTTTGTATATATATTTAAATACATGTTAAATTCAATACAATAATTTCTATCTTAAATCTAAGCATAAAATAAAATACCTGTAATACACTTATTTAGAATCATACACTAAATTATGCATCCTTAAAAGTGCATACAATATTTCAATTTTTTTTCTTCAAATTATCGTTAATTTTCCAGGAACACTGAAACATTATTTCTGGCATAATATTTTCATCTATTCTTTTTAACTATAAATCTAATCTTTATAAGCTACAGATCATGGCCAACGGTCTAAGATAACAAGAAATATACTCTTGTTGAGAAGAAGTTTCTCAATAAATATTCATAACATATCAGAATATGAACAGTTTATACACCATCACATGCAATAAATGTTTAAAAGTGGAATATCTAAAAGAATAATTTGTTCTGATACCAAAAATTTACTTCTAATATTCACGTTTCCACTATGCAAGCCGTCCATTAGCTATGCTGTACACAAGTTTCCAGTTCAAATGAGAATATACAGAGATAGTTAAACACACATTTAGAACCACACAACATACCACATATTAAAACACATTAAAGAAATGTTTGAAAACCGAGAGGTGTGTTTTATAGTATATGATTTGAGGCACTTTTATGTAGGCAAAATAAACTTTTTAAATTTTCAGTTTTCAGACATTTTTAAAACGAGTTTTAAATTATAATTTTTATATGACATATTTTTATAGTATGTACTTGTAATAATAGTTTGTATAATTTTTGAATAAACTTTAAAATTTATGTGTATGTATAAAACATAACACATTATTTAAATAATTTTTCTAGTATATTTACTACAAACACATTCAATTATATATGGATTATATTATAATGCGCATAGCACAGTAGCAGCCTCTACATAGAATTTTATCTCAAGCTACTGCATTAAATAAATCAATTAAATTTATTTTATCTTCAATGTATGTTTCAAAGAGCAAAAGCTATAATATTATCTATAGTTGGAAACTCTTACCCGGAAATGAATGTGATTATAGATTACATTCAATTAATATTCCTAAATCTCTTCATATGCTTATAATACACTTAGTATATGAAAGACACTGGACAAAAAGCATGAGAAAATACTGTTCTCAATCTAACTCTCCCTCATCCTTTCCATTTCTTTGAGGCAGTCCAAAATTTTTAGTAATATTATTTGACAACATTCTAATATTTTCTATATTAGATTCATCTAAATAGTCAAAATCAACATCACTAGATGGTTCCTGGTGAAAAATATCATCGTCACTAACCATTCCAGGTCTGTAGTTATCGTATTCAGAATCATACATAACATTTAATGAATCAACACTCAATAGCTGATCACTATCGAACATCCGACTACTGGCTCTTGATGATATACTTGTATCATCCATATCACCATCATGACCTGGGTCATTAATAATTGAATTTAAATCACTTAATGCACCTTCAGCATCTGTAAGTCCTTGTTCGTTAAGTAAGGATGCATTTTCCAATGCTGGGTCATCTGTGCCATACCCTTGCTCATCCATTAACTGTATCTCAGCAGATTTTTCATCATCTTCACTGTCGTCACTGTCAGTTAATCCTGTCATTGTAGATCGGGCAACAAGTGGAAGTTTCTCATGAACTTTCTCTTCAACACAGCTTGCTTCTGATTCAGAGCCTTTTGAATTTAATATGTTCTGACTGCATTGCTGCAAAGATGGCAAGGCATGTGAAAATGATGTTTGAGGGAGCAATTTAGTAGATAACTTATGACCTTTCTTTTTTGAAGTAGAAACAGATGCATCTGGTTTATGCCTTTTGGGTGTATCTTCTTCAGCACTCAATAAACTTAGAGTCATTTTTTTCTCTAGTGGATCAAAGTGAAGTCCTATAACATTTTTAGAAGTAGTTGGTTCACACTTTTCATTTATTACATGGTCATCACAAAATCCATCATTTAAAGGCCTAGATGATATATTTCTTTGAGTGCTGGTATCCTTTGAATAAGTTGAATTAACAACACCATTACTGTTATTAACATCTGTAAGTGAAATAATGGCGGATTTTTCACCTTCAGTTGACTCATGCAAGTACTCTTCATTGCAACGATCAAAGGTCTGTGTAGAAGAACAATGGGTTGGTGACCTTAGCGATTTATTAATTTGATGTGTTATATGATCAGATTTTAAATTCTGACATGGGAAAGAAATTGTTGGAGTCTGTTCTCGCATATTCAGAGGTGATGAAATAATAGTATTTGTATCAATATCCTTATTACTGCAACTACTGGAGCTTGATGAATCTTTATTATTTAAAACAGATTGCTTTTCACCATCAAATATTTTATTTGAATTTTCTGGAAAAGAAACACTGTCCACTTCATTCTCTTTAGCATATGGTTCACATTTTTTTCCATGTAGGCAATTCATTTTATTTTCACATTTACTTTGAGGAAATGCACCATTGCAATAATTATGGTACTTGTTAAAATTATTCTGCAAAGCTGAACGAGAAGGTGATAACCCAACCTCTGGAAGGCAATGTTTATAATCATCAGATGAATCTTCAGGTCCTGGTGCTTTTTGTTTACATGTTTCCACCAATTTTAAACAAGGTTTTTCACCTATGTTTTCTTCTGATGGATAAACCCATTGAATACCTGGAACATAATCATAGAAAGCTGGTGATGGAGAGTCAACATCAGTTCGAGAAAAATCAGTACGAACAAAACTGTCACACGATGAAGCAGATGACTGATTAAGAGACAATGTATCAACTGAATTATTTTGCTCTACACCCAATAAACTGTCATGACTACTACATATTCCCACACTTGGATCACTCTGTGGTGCTGAGGTAGATTGCACAATGGAGCCATCGTCATCATTTGGTGGACTAGGTGGTGGTGGAGGAAACTGAAATATTTCTTTGGGAGGAGTCAACACAATAGGGGATTTATTGGATGGATGTGAACGAGGATGAGTGGATATTTTTGAAGGTCGGTAAACATTGCTAGTATATGGACTAACAGTTGTATTTAATTTCTGCAGTTTATCTTGCAGTTCTTCTTTTAATTCAGGCATCGAATTTGTAGACTTATTTGTACCATCATCATTCGGTGATAATTGCAATGTTTGGCTTGAAGAAAAATTATGTCTGGAACGTGATTGAGAATAAGATTTAGAAGGCAAATTTCCAATAATTGGTTTTGGTTGGTTATAAAGAGATGTAGAAATACTATCCTGACAAACAGCTGCCTCTGTTTTTGGATGCCATGGAGGAAGTTGCATTGGTGGTAAACGTGGACTGCTAGTTGCCATTATTTCATTAATTGGTGGTTGATGATAAGTATGTGACTTCTTTCCCCGACATAAACTCTCAGAGTGTGAACAATCTCCTACATAGCCATTAGGGTGCTTTCGATTTTGTGAAATTATACTTAATGGTGTGGCTACACAGCCAGCTAGTGGAATCGGAAAATCACGATTTTCGTTTTTTGATTTTGACCTCTCTCCAGATGTTGTATCTTGCTCTTTCTTCCGATCCAGAAGAAAATATGTAGTCATATCACCTTTTCCCTTTACTTTTACGATGCCTCTACACTGAAATACGTATTTTTCTTTTAACAGTGTAAAAACATCTTCTGTGGTCTAAAATAATAAGAAAAACATCAGAAATTAAAATTTCAATATAAATTTAAAATAACAAATTTTTAATACTTTTATTAATGGAAATATTCTAAAATCACCTTATTTATTTTAATTGAAGATTAACATGAACAATAACATTTCAATATCTGATGATTTTAATATGAAACAATATTTCAAATCAAAGAACGTCAATAAAAATATAATTGATACAGATATTAGAAACTGCACAAATCTATTCCTGAAATAAATATGATCAACAGAAAAAAAATGTAAATCACTTGTTCAAATTATAATTTTATCCTTATTAATGTAGCAAAACACTTCACATATTAACTTCTGTTATGAGGTGGCTTTTTAACGGCCGCCACCACCACGATACTTTTAGATAGTAACTCTAAAAAGATTACTTAATACACTTTATTACCTTGATAGTCCTTTCTAGGGACCATATTGTTTCCTACTTACCCAGGTTCTAAATACAATTTAATGCCCGGCCATTTTTACCATTCTCAGAACTGACGCAATTGAGTCCAACATGTAACAGAACTCAACAAGTAATTATCAAGTTTCCTGATCATTATTTTATTATCATTAGATGTAACATTAATGGTATAAACATTTAGACATATGGATCCACCAAATGTACTCAGGGAGTGGCTAGAAAAAGGGTCTCTTAAGGAGTTAAACTTATATTATCTTTTAGCATACCTGTTAAATAAATAAAATTAAAATAAGGGATGTCCCATGAAAAGAATCATGCTTAGGGCCATTTTATATCACAGAAAAGTGAAATATCGGAGAGCTGCCCAAGATGGAATGTGATTTCGATTGTGTGGCTGAAGTAATCCTAGCTTCGCCTACTTTAGCAGGTGGATTTCCGGTAATGGATATCGAATATAAATAGGATACTTGTCAGTGAGTGCATCATCTACACCGATCAGATTGGTATCCCTCGGTAGTTCATTTCTTTCAGGTCACTGTCACTTACGCGTCCACCGCTTGTATTAAGCACACATTGCCTTTTCAAAGGGCAATACAACCTGCATCTGGACCCGACTTAAATTCTGAGACCCAGGACAGACACTCGAAGGGCCCCCCCCTCCTGTATCCACAACAGATTCCCGATTGCTATATTTATTTATTATAGGTGGCCGAATAAATTTTATTTATAAGACCAAAGTAAGTATAATATAACGCATAACACAAGCATCAATATTTCATCATTAACTGATCAATGGTTTCTGCTTCAAGCATAAGAATTTCTAGTATTTTTGAAAATGCATGTAGTCTGACTGTATTGTCTGAACATGAAGGTACCAACTTTAAAACATTTCAATTTAAATACATGAAGGTAGGTAGCTATTGGCACAATATATTCTGCATTACAGAACAGCTTGGACACTCGAAATATAAAAAAACTAACAACTCTCATTAAAACGTTATTATCCATAGCTCAGTGGTGTACTCTTAAAAGCGCCTAGCCTTCTTGCTTCTCCAGGGGTGGATTGATGGTGGGGAGATCAGGACCCCAGCCAGCCAATAGCCGATAATCTGATAGGGACAAAATTATCATTATGTATGGGTTATTTGGCACAGCTTTTGCAATACCCCACCTAATGCCCTCTGGATCAAGCACTGCCTACAGCATCTAGATTTGGGGCATTTGAAACCGTTTCCTTTAAACTTTTAAAAACGAAGCTTGTGATTTAGCAATGTATGAATGAGGTAATAATTTGTTCAGTTTTTCAACTAACTTATCAATAAACTCATCAAACAAGCTCGAGCACTGTATTATTTCAGTTCGGTCAGTCGAAACCCACTGATTGTACTCGACAGGTTTATCATCATTGTAGTTCTCAAATTTTGACTGTAAAAACTGGACAAGGTTATTCTTTGATGGACACTTGTCACAATGCCCTAGCATACATTTTGTTCCTGCTATTTCAAAAAGAATATACAACATAAGGTCTTCGTAATCCTCTTAAATACCTGTGCCGTGAATCAATAAAATCACATTTTGATGTATTGTGCATACACACACACTGTGTGCCACTGGCTCCAGCTAAAACACACTACTTAGGTCTCAGGGAAGAAAATTTTGAAAGACCTATTTTCAAGTCAGGGTATTCCCATTCAGATTTTGAGTATAGCTCACTAAGATTACATAAAATTAAACGTTTTCTCTTGTATATTTTTTTTCTTACACTGACCACATCCTTCATCCCTGGCAAAATTCTGGAATGTTCATCACTATGATAAAATCTTTTTACCAATTCAATAGTTTCAGGACTCAACTTTTTCCCATGTCTAAGATCTGGCTCTGCTAAAAAACCCTTGTCTTTGAACAGTTTTTGAGCTTTACGAACAATAATCAGATACATTGAATTCGCTTGCATTTTTCTTCTAGACCACGTCAGTAAAGCTGAAATTATCAGCAGTTGAATCTGTTTGTTTCTTGATGCGCCAGTCAATTGATTTTTAATTATATCTACAAGCTTGTCCAGATCGTTAGATTTCTGTATCGCACTTTGTTCCACGTCATTTTTTTTCTCTGGAAAATCAACTTCAAGAACATTTTGAATTTTTCTTTTTAGATTTTCATGTACTCTTCGTAATTTTTTTTTACCGTAAGATGATCTGCTATGTTCACCAAGTGCATGTAATTTCACTGGGGAACATCCAATTTCATGGAATGAAGAACTTAGTTCATCAACCACATTTTTTTTT
>QLNU02015360.1:4092376-4114412 GCA_006491805.2 Dysdera silvatica | reverse complement strand
GCCTAATAGTCAGTATGCAATTAAAATCATGCAGTTTCAGCATGTAAGGCCCATAACCTGATAATTTTAGCTGATAAAGTTATCAATTAACTGACACTAGTTAGCGATTTATTTAATGATATTTAAGCCTGGTACATAGAATTGATTTACACATGAATCTTATTCACACACTGCGGTTACAAGCTAGCAAAGCATGGTACACACTACAACTACAAAAGGGTATGGTTAAGGTCCATCTCCGGTTAAATTCAACTGTGTTACCAGAACATGTTTACTTTATATTTCAACATGCATTGTCGAGTTTTGTTATATGTTGGACCCATTGTCAGTTCTGAAAATGATAAAAATGGCTGGGCATTAAATTATATTTAGAACCTGGGTAAGTAGGAAACAACATAGTCCCTAGAAAATGCTATCAAAGTAATAACGTGTATTAAGTAATCTTTTTAGAGTTATTATCTAAAAGTTGATTGGTAGTGGTGGCCATTAAAGAAGCCACCTCGTAATAAAATCATAAAAGTAGGACAAGCTTTGCCGTAGCCATCCAGCCTGTTATGTAGTTAAATAGATCCAGCACACTTTAATAATATCCTTTCAAATGACGACGGCACCTGTTCTTCTACTGTTGAAGTAATTCCACCTCATTGTACCCCATACTGTCAACCTCGTGATGTGTACTTCTTCCGTCAAGTAAAAAATTTCATTAAAAATTCACAAAATTGTGTTGAAAGCTTACAAAAAAATAGTCATTTAAACACGTGAGCAGATAGATGCTTTGAAGATCCATTCACTTATTCACCATCAACTCTCGGCGCCTATTTTCAAGAATATGTTATAGTACTTTGAAGTCGTTGCAAAGTTAACAAAAGAAAGTATTTGAAGATGTAAATGGCATTTGCTTCCAGATGATATTAGATGAAGAAAATATAGTTGTTCGAACAACTAATTTATAAATTGCTCATGCTGTAGAAATTTTTTATGTTTCTATTATTTTTATGATAATTATCATCCAAAACCGTGTACCAGTATAAAATTCTGACACCTCTGATAGTGATACACAAAAAATATGTTCATGTCAGTCAGTTTTAAGATAAAATTAATTGTATTTTATAAAATAAAATGCTTTTATATAAATTAAATACATATAAATGAGATGAACATAAAATGCTTACATGTTATAAAATAAAATGATGTTTATATGTTATAAAATAAAATATATCATACTAAAAATACATTTGTTAATAGATAAATATATTTTACAAAAATATTAAGCATAAGAGATGCTAATAGTGGAAGACTGCAAAGGTTAATAATGACAAAATAAGACGAATTAACGCAGTTTTCGTTTTTATTTAATGGAATTGTTAAACGTTTTCAGAAAAATCTTTCAATCCTTAAATAAAACAAAACTGTGTTATTGGTGTAATTTCATCCCTTCACAGGTTGACAATGAGTACGCAAATTTTATGAAAGGTATGTTCACATAAAAACTTACAGCTGACTTCTAAACTTTTGTACACTTACAACTCTTCAATTAAAAATTAAAATTCGTGTAAAAATTACAACTGCGATAAATGGTATCACAGAATTAAATATGTAAATATGAATTTTATTAAAGTCAGTTTATGAGCAAAATTCGATTGTAAGCAAAGTATTTTTACTAATAAAAATACATAAATAAATATGTAAGGATACATAAAAAAGTGATTGATTTCCACGGGAATCGAACAAAAAAGCATGGCACAAAGAGCCGACAACTTATCACCCAAGCTACAGATTGGCCTACGGAGGTTGTTGTGTTTTAAGCTCATATATAATATGCAAAATCTATAGAAATTCATATCTCCGAAAATAAGCCACATTGGCACGAAAGCCATGACACGTATTTCCTTATTTTGGCTCTACTTTCATCAAAATCGGTGGGGTACTCACTGTGGGTTCCCCTTGTGAGTCATTTCTTTCAAATAATTTTATTATTTTCCTTTTTTTTTAATTTTTTTGCAATAAATTTATAAATTTAAACAACAAATCGCTCAGTCTGTATAATTAACTAAAATGTCGATCCAATTTATATTTACTATCATGAAAACCACTTCCAATTTAGCTAAGTTTTAATATAAAATCAAGTACTTATATGTTATTTTTAAATTTGTACTTGATAATGTATATAAAACATTAAATTTTAAAAGAATTAGGTTGTTACATTAAGGAAATTATTCGCCTGTTTTTATGTTCAGAAAAAATATTAACATACAGCTATCCTGTATTCAGGCATTAATCCTATGGCTGCCATGTATGTACTTCCAACGGTCTTAATTTTGTCAATAGATCTAAACCGCTCATCGTCCAAAAGCTAAAAAATGAAATACATATTAATTATCAGGGAAAAAATAATTTGCTAAAACATTTTTATTTTTTAATATTAAAAATAATATTCATTTACTTAAAGTGTAAAAACAATAACACATTTTCTTTTCTAACTACACTCAACTTACACATGTATTAATGAAGTTTCTGTTTTTCTAGAACACTAACATATAATTGAAAAATGTAGAACTTCCCGGTAAATACCAGCTGTTCAAGTGGAAAAACTAAATTAGCCATCTCTTGTTCTGCTTAAGCTTTGTTTCTTTATAAATATTTCCTTCACCATTCCATGATTTCAAATGTCCATTTAAATAAACATATGAATTAAATATTTAATAATAATAAACATCTGTGATATTTGTCATTCAAAACAACAATAACAGCAATGATCTCATAAAATTTCTTTTACATTAATTCCTCGGTTGTGTACATTTCCAGCGAAACTGAATTACCATGACAAACAGTTTACATTCTTAGACAAAAATCGACACACCAAAGTATTAAACAACTGAGATAAAAATTAGTAGATGTGATGTACATATACAGGAAAAGAAATGATTACAATTTCAGAAAAATTGGATGATTTATGCAAGAGAAAGAGCTACACACAGTGAGCAAATACACAAGGCATTGGTTCACCTCTGGTCTAGATGCAAATTGCCACCTGGCATGGCATTAACTAAAAAAGTTGGTGGATGGTTTCCTGTAGGATGTATTGTCAAATTGTCTCCAATTGTTAGGTTAATATGCTGACATTCTGGGACGATCAAAGATGCTTTCCTACCAATTTTCAAATGTGTTCTACAGGGACAGAAATATGGAGACACAGCTGGCAAGAAAGTGTTTGGCAAGCAAGAAAGCAATCAGTAGAAAGGCATGCTGTTTCTGGCCGGGCATTATCTTGTTGAAAAGTCTGCCTGTGGTAGCACAAAAGGAATGGCAACATAATAGGTTATACAATTTCGTCAACATATCTTTGTGCCGTAAGAGTACCATGGATGACTACCTAAAGGATCTGACTATTAATAAATAGCACCCCAGACCATAACTCCCTGCTTTCGATTTGTGTGACAACAGACAGTAAAGATAGGGTCCCAATGTTGTCCAGGATGTCTTTAGACACGTCTGTCCTGGTCGTCAGGACTCAGTTCCAAATGAAACTCATCACTGAAGACAATCCATCCCCAGTCAATGTAATTCCAGGACAATCGAACCTGACACTACTGCAGTCATGCTTAATGGTGTGCACTGGTGAGGGGCGAATTGCATATTGGACAGTGTGAGCTTAGATTCTGCTCTGAGTTGTCTATCAATGGTCCTGTTGCATATTTCTGTGTGGGTTACATATCACATGGCCGATAGAGACAAATTTGGTGCTGTGAAAGCCACTCTGAGAATCACTATCTTCCTATTCTGTTGTCACCCTACATTGACCATTGCCCTCTTGATACTGAAACCTTCCATTGTTTCCCCATTCCTGCTGAGATCATCTAATCACTGCATAACTCCAACCTAAATGATGGGCAATTCTTCGATTTGTTCAACAAGCCTCTTTTGCCTCTTTCACTTGGATGACATGGCCTCTTTCAAATTGTGACATATGCTTGTACTGTGCATGAACCTGTCAAAGAGGCACTATTACAGCCAAGATGGGTAGCCACAATAAAAACTGAATAGAAATTTTGACCTCAAAATCAAGTTTTGCTCATTATATAGACCTTCAGGATACTCATAAGGAGACCTCGCAGACTGTCAGAGCTAGATTTTTTTTAATTTCGGTTTATAGGCCAATATGACCGAGTAGATGAAAGATCCAAAATCAAATTTGTCCCAATCGACCTGGGGGTCGAGCTACGGCCCACTGAAAATAGAGCTCACCCTACGATTATGCTTCACAGCAAAGCATCATTCTACGATAGGTGCTTTGCTGCATGACAGATGAAAATAGTGTTTTGGAATGCTTGGCAAGCATTAAGCAACAAAAGTTTTTATAAAAAAATTAATTAATATGAGCTACATATACCACATATTTCTAATATTTATTTTAGTCATGCCTGAAATAAATATACATATATTGTGTATACTGGTGTAAAAGTAAAAAATATTTGAAGATTTTGCCTTACTTTTGCATAACTGACAAAGCTCAAGGTCATTTTTGGCAAAGAATGCGAAAAAGCAGGCTGATGCGTAAACCAGTCTTGAATAAATATCCTTCAATTTTCAAATCAGAAGCAATCATCACTTGCCTGTGCTTTCATCACCTTTGACCTTTTTAATTTTTTTGTTGGAAAGCGTGGAATTTCAAGCCTTATTTGTCTTTATGCGTTGCTTTTCCACCATAGTAGAATCCCCTTTTCACAGTGTTTGTGAAAAATACTGGAAGCCAGCTGATTTTGTGTCAGATCATGTTTCTTTTTGGTTTTACGGCTCAAAGACTACAGTGGTCATGCTGCGCCGGGACCTACTGTTTTCCGAGGAATCCGAACCTCTTAAGGCCTAGGGAACCAAACCCCGGACTACAGTGAGCAGTGCGATCTTTATGAGATCTCTGAGTAAGCGTTCTTTGCACAGTTGGGAGTTGAACATGGGTTAACGGCGCACTAGGTGAACACGTTACCACACTGTGCAACTGCAGAGCTGTCCAATTATAAGATGGATATTGAGAAAGAAATATTTACATTTGCTGAAACTTAGATAAGCAGGCTAACACGCGAAATGAGTGATGAGAATACATATTATATATGTTTAAATGAAGTATGATGCAATATAGGATAATGAAATAAATGATGATGAATGAGATAAACCTAAAAAGAAACTAATTTTCCTTCATGTGTAACTTACACATTAGAAGACATGAAAAGAGTAGTTGCATTTGCATGTAGTGGGTCAGGAAACTAATTTCGTTGAAAAGCTGAAATATCTGAAAATTTTAAAAATGCCCAGCAACATGCTTTATTAACAGTTCACGATTCCGATTTAAAGTTACGGTTTCTGAGCATTGCAATGAGAGAAAATCTCACAAACTTTAGCGCAAGTGATGCTTTTCTATTAAAATTCAAAAATGAGCATCGTATAGCAAGAAGGATCGCCAAGTTCGTTACACATGAATGTGCTATGAACGCAACGTATTTGGAAAATAAGGCTGTAGAATTTGTTCTCATTGTTACAGATGCAATGAGCAACTATCCTTTTGATGACGTTTTAAACACTGACCACAGCGGATTCACTAAAGAATTGACATCTACGTGCACTGGCCTATACACCATCATTTAGTGTGATGTGCCACTGCTTATTTGCAAGCTATAAAAACTTTATCATATAGTGACAAATGTTACATTTTCTTATATTTGATTATTGTACTTAATTAAAAACCAGTCCATTTTATCAACCAGACAAGACCGTGCGACAAAAGAAATACTGCAGTTACGAACTGGAAGTGCTTGCCATAATCGAAGTCTTGAAAAAATTTAGAAATTATTTCTTAGGCATTAAATTTAAAATAGTAACAGACTGTTCAGCATTCCAAAAAACTATGGATTGAAAAGACTTCACGCCAAAAATTAAAAGATGGGCCTTATTCCTAGAAGAATTTGAATATTAAATTATACACATACCATCAGATGAACATAAGTCATACACATAAGTCAGATGAAACATGCAGACACCTTGAGTCGAAACACTGTATTTTCAGTGACTCAATTGCAAGACATAACAAGGATTGCATCGGCACAAGAGAAAGACAAGTACATCAAGTGTATGATGCAATATAGAAACAACATAAGAGAAGAAACAAAAAGTAACATTTTGAAGATACAAGAAGAAAATCACAATTCTTTCAACAAAAAGAGAAGAAAAGCTCCAACTTATAAAGTTAACAATCTGGTAGCAATACAAAGAACAGAGTTCGGAAAAGGACTTAAATTGAGACCTAAATTTTATGGACCATACAGAATTATAACAGTGAAATCAAAAGATCTGTACGACGAGGAGAAAGTTGGTCAACACGAAGGACCGAATTTCACAACAACTGCAGCAGATCACATGAAGAAATGGACTTAGATATCCAAAGACAATCTTTGTTTCAACAACGAAAACTGAACATTTTATTATTTTACTACAAGAGACTCACAATTTGCTTATTTACCTGTTTAGTAATTATATTTTAGTGTTTTTCAGACATGAAGATGAAACGGAACTGATGGAGCAGATGAGTTCGACAATGTCCATCGAATAGGACCTCTTTCTTTAAAATTGTTTTTTGCAGATTTGGTGTGACCAAATGCCCATGCACTGAGGGCAGTGCACTTGTTAGGAAGGCCAACTGTGGGTTGGGACACCCATCCCTATACACCAGACGCCATGAGTGTGTAGACAGTGACGTAGTGCGCAGTTAAATAGAGAAAACTAAAGTTGAAGGCAACAGAGTGAGGTCGGACGCAGGCATGACGCTTACAACAATAGGTATAGGGATTTACCACGATCGATATTAGCTGGACGATATACTTATGAAGAATTAGGATAATTTGTGTTATGTGCTTTAATGTAGAAGACACAACATTGTAACTATGTGAAGTAGCTGTAGCAATTATTCATTAAAGGACATAATATTTATCCATAGAGTTCTTCATAGTGCTTCATTCTAAAGCACATCCCATATATATATATATATATATATATATATCATCATCATCATATTCAACCATTATCTATCCACTGCTGGATGAAGGTCTCTCCAAATGCTTTCCACACAAGTCTATCCTGGGCCATTCGTTTCCACGTCACCCCAACCTGTTTTCTTATTTCATCCACCCATCTAGTTTGAGGACGTTTTCTAGGTCTTCGGTGGTCTCTTGGAATCCAGTTCAGAATTTCTGTTGTCCATCGTTGATCAGTTCTTCTTGCAATATGCCCAGCCCATCGCCATTTCAGCCCTTTTACTTTAACAATGATGTCCTCTACTCTAGTTTGCTCTCTCACCCAAGTGTTCCTTTTTCGATCTCTCCTAGTTATTCCAAGCATGCACCTCTCCATGCTCCTTTGCGTTGTCTGTAACTTTCGTATTGCTCCAACTGTTAGACTCCATGTCTCTGATCCATAAGAGAGGACTGGCAATACACACTGGTTGAAGACCTTTCTTTTTAGACACAAAGGCAATTTCCCCTTCAGGATAAAACTGTTTCCCAATGCGCACCAGCAAGTTGTATACGTTCTGTTGAGTTCTTTTATAATTTGCAATCTTGGAACAGCTGGCCAAGGTAAATATATGAATCAGCAATTTCTAGCTCAATGTTGTCAACTTGTATTTTTGTTTCCTCTACGAAATTATTGAACATGATCTTAGTTTTTTGTAGGTTCATCTTGAGTCCAACTTCTTTACTTCTAGTTGAGAGCTCCTGTACCATGTCTTGGAGTTCTGATGGGTTCGTTGAAAAAATAACAATGTCATCAGCAAACCGCAAATGATTTAAATATTCACCATTTATTTTTATTCCCCTGTTATTCCAATTTATCTGCTGAAAAATCATCTGTAAAGCTGAAGTAAAAAGTTTTGGAGAAATGGTATCTCCCTGCCTCACACCTTTACCAATTTTGATAGTTTTGGTATCTTTATGTAACCGAAATTTTGCACTTGCATTTTTATACACACGTTTCACCATGTCAATGTACACATCCTCGATGTCTGTTGATCTTAAAGAGTTGATGACTGCTGATGTTTTAATAGAGTCAAAGGCCTTCTCATAGTCAATAAATGCCACACACAATGGAAGTTCATATTCATGTGTTCTTTCAATTAATTCTCTTAATACTTGAATATGGTCCACTGTACTGAATCCACTTCGAAATCCAGCTTGTTCTCTTGGTTGAGCTGCATCTAATTTTTTCTGCAGGCGATGTGTTAGCACTTTTGTGAAGATTTTATAAATAGCAGGTAACAAGCTAATTGGTCGGTAATTTTTTAAATCCTCTTTATCACCTTTTTTATGCAAAAGAATTACTGTTGCAGAATCCCATTGGTTTGGTATGTTACCACTGTTGAGGCATTTGGTAAAGAATTTTGCGAGTATGTCTTCTACATGTTCTCCAGCTTCTTTTAAGATATCTAATGTAATGCCATCATCGCCAGGGGATCTTCCTTTCTTCATACTTTTTATTGCAAATGCTACTTCTTCTTTTAAGATTTTAGGAGCTGTTCCTTCGACTATCTCAGAGTCTTCGTTTAATCCACTGTTACTTTCGTATAGATTTTTGTAGAATTCTTCAACTCTTCTAAGTATTTCTTCCCTATTTCTTGTTACAGTGCCATCCTCTCCTTTTAATGCAATGATGTGTTTCTTCCCAATAGACAAACTCCCTTTAACAACCCTAAGGCTCTTGTTGCTTTCAATGGCCTTCCTTACTAACTCACAATTGAATTTTCTTATATCTTCTTTCATGTTTTTGCGCAAAGTTTTGCAAAGTTCTACATACTCGATCTTGCGACTGGTATTTTGATTGTCCACCTTCATAAGTCTTCGCCTTTTCATGAGTTGTTTCGTCTTCTCAGATAATTTGCTATTCTGCTTTTTACAGGTTACACCACCAATTTCCCCAGCAGTTTCAACTATTGTCTTAACAATGTTTTCATTTGCTTCTGAGATGTCAACTTCTTCAATAAGTCCTTCCAGTGCAGAAAAGCGATTTTTTAATTCCAACTTGAATGCCTCGGTATTTTCTTTTAATTTCTTTAAATCCACCCTCTTACATACTTGTTTCCTAATGAGCTTCTGCCTTTCTAGTTTAGTATTTAAGTGCATTTTACATCTCACCAATCGATGATCACTTCCAGTATTGATCTGTATCAGTACGCTGCAATCTCAATAGATTCTTGAAACGTGGCTTTTTTTTGACAGTATATAATCATTTCATGTTTCCTTCATGGGGTGTTTATCCATCCATTTTACTTTGATAGTTTCTCTTAAAAATGAATTCGTGATGCGATAGATTTTTTTTCAGCTTGGCAAATATATGGTTGATCGCACGTCCTTCTTTCCCTATTTACCAATGATGTCTTTCCTTGTTCTGTGTCCAATTCTTGCATTAAAATCTCCCATGATGAGCTTGATGTGTTGTTTCCCCTTGGTATGTAGCTGTTTGATTTCTTCATAGAATTCTTCAACCTCCTCGTCGGTATGGCTTGATGTTGGTGCATATGCCTGTACTATCTGAAGTTGGTATCGCTGGGTTAGTTGAACAACGAGCCTCGCTGCTCGATCTGACGTGCTTTCGACTTCAAGAAGGTAGTCTTTAATTCTTTTGTTGATTAAGAAGCCAACACCACTTGTTCTTCCAGTTTCCGTTCCTCTATAATAAAACAAATGTCCACTTTTAAGTTCCACCAACTCTTCACCTTTTCTTCTAACTTCACTGAGTCCTACAATGTCCCATTTGATCTTGTCAAGTTCTTCTTCCAATTCCTGAAGTTTTGCTTCAGAAGCAAGGGATCGTCCATTAAACGTAGCCAAGGTCAATAACAAACGGCAGCCTGGGCCATTCCAGTGATTCTTAGCACCCCCTGCTTTCATGCCACACTGACCGCTGCCTTGATCAGGAGCACTCCAGCACCTGGAGACTAGGGGCCATGGTTTCTGGTGTGTCAACATAATGGAGGAATTAGCCATAATTTCACCACGCTGGCTAGACGGGTTGGTGAATTAGCCCTCCCCTTCCGCCTTTCTATCCGTGTAGCAAATATTAATTTGCCACATAAATAGAAAGCTCAGCCTGCACCACTTGAAGGCGGGGTAGGACACTAGGTTACTGGCCTGGCCGGTTCCACACATCGTCACATACGTTCAGCGTGTGGGTCTCCTTCCAGTTAGATACCAGCAACCCTTTTGCAGGCCATATATATATATATATATATATATATATATATATGCGCATGTATCTGTATATATCTATATATCTGTATATATCTATGCAAACACACATACATGTAACTTACATCATCAAAATCAGCAATAATTTCATTCAACAATCGTAAACACTCCATTCCTTGATTATTACCATCCAGCTCCATATAAAATTCATGAAAATTTGGAATAGATGCAAATACAACACCAACTTTTGAGTAGCTTTGGTTATAGAGATCCTAAAATCATATTGATATTACTTTATATATATAAAATGTATACACAATATTAAGAGCATTCTTGATCATCTATCAAACCCTGTAAAATTTCGTATATGTAATATGCACAATAAATATCTATTTCATCTCGCCTTCAAGAAAAACATACATCATGTACACATGTACATAAAAATATGGTTAATTTTTTTATTATTAAAAATCAAATCAAGTTTGTTAATATGCAGTATATTATAAATGTTTTAGAATTTTTTTTTCTCCAAAAACAAAAATCTCTAGTTTGAGCTAAATATATGTGGGTGGCAAACATTATTGTAAAATATTATTATCTCCAAATTATTTATGGTTCAATTATCTGGAAAAATGACAACTATGGTGATAGATAATATTTGGTATCAGAGCATCTTTCTAAAATAAATATTCCCCATTAATTAAAAATACCACCCTAAAGGCTTTCCAGTTTTAACCATTTATTTGTTATACTATTTAGAAAAATATACAAAGAAACCTCTGGAGGACTGGAGCTTATGATTTAAGCAGAGTTGTCACTAGTGTGACTCTGCTTGTGACAATGCTCTTTTTGCTTCTTTACAAAACGATCTAACTTGAGCTACATATGTGGGTATCCAGTTGTCTTCCTAAAATAGATATTCCCCTTGAATTAAAAATAACACACCAGATGCTTTTTAGCATTAACCATTTATTTAGTAATTGTGTTATTCTGAATAACATTTTCCATTGGACTATTTTTAGAAAATGTTAAAATATGCAGTATACAAAATATCTGGATATAGGATTTCGTAAAAAGTGAATATACAGCCCATAATTAAACTAAATAACACTAATAAACACAATACAGTAATTTATGTAAGCTATTACTATAACCACAGATCTGCCACCCTAGAAATAGTAAAAGTTGTAAGACGATCAAGTAAAATGCATGTAAAATTAACATGGTCCTAAAATATAGACAAATCTGATTATAATTTCATTCAAGGGACCAGTGAAATTATAGTGCTATGACCCATAATTAATTTAAAAATGTTGGTACATATTATTAAATTTTGTAAATGGCATTAGAGGCATATAGGTGCTTGTACTATCTTCTCTATTTTATGAAAAAATGCAGGCAAGCAAAAAAAACCAAACTATTATTACCACAACTTTGTCTTTTAATAAAAAAGTTTTCCATTTCATAATCATTTTATTACTTGCTAACAACAATTCTAGAATAATGATGATGCACATGGTTAGGACAGAATAAAAGTTGTGCATGCGATTTAAATATTTGGCTTGTTAAACATGTCTCTATTTTCTCCATCGTAAAAATATTTCGCTTTGCTAGTATGCAACTACTTCATAAAATTAATAATTGATAAGTCTCATGGTAAGTCTTCATGTTCAACAAGATCAGATTATACATGCATAAAAAGTTTATGGAAATTTGACTACCATTTCTATTTACTTATATACGATCTTTGGCCAGTGTTTGTTTTGAATGATAAAACAAAATTGTAATTGCATTTTTATCAGTCATGTTTTTGAATATAAATATTATAACGTGTACTATATATATATTGTGCATTTCTTATAACGGCAAAAATAATTTAAATATTTTTATAAACAACTTTAAAACTAAAAATGCAGCTTAAAATACCAGAGGGTCTATTTTCAGTCACTTGATGCGATGTTGTATACCCTAATTTACACAATTTTTTATGATTCGCATATAAAATTGGCACAAAGGTCAAAAGTAGATTGTCGTTAATTATCATGTATGAAAAATTAATTAAAAATATATATATACGCATTAAACATAATAGAAATAAAACATAATAGTAATATTTATTGAAAAATACAAATTAAAAAAGAAATATAAATTTAAAACAATTTTGAAATGACTCAAACAAACGCAACTATAATGAAAATAAAATTAAAAAAATTACGTGGTGAAGGTTATATTGTATTATATATATATATAACTGAAACTTACAACATTCTTGTTTGTGATGGTTTTTTTTTTAAATCTAGTAGGTCCTTAAGCTACTTTCGGATTCCCGTTTAGACAGACGAGTTTATCTAATTTTTTTTTTGTGAGGGAGTTGAGAAAGCAATACTTGTATAAGTTATTTTCAAACAAGAAACAAGTTTGGTTGATACATAGTTTGGTAAGGAGAATCAGTTCGTTAATTAACAACATCATGGATATAAACAGAAGCCACTATTGCTCTGCTGATGATAGCCATTTAATGCTATCGAAATAGTTATTAGTGACATTATTGTTATAATGTTTTTAAAATAATTGACCCTTAAGAATTTGTATAATTTTGCTCCTTTAAATTGATCACATAGTTATGTTCTTCAAAATACTTTATAAAAATAATAAACATTGGTAAGAGTGGAAAATGTTTTATGATGTCAGCAGGTCCCACAACTGATAATTTTTAGAAATACAGTACAATCTCGATAATTTGCATCCCGTTATTTTGTAAATCCTGCTTATTCATAATAAACTCCAGGTCCCTTGGAAAATTTGCGTTAATTCATAAAGTAATAATGCATTTCAGTCTGCTCGCTTATTCGTAAGTATTTTATCACTCAAGAGGAAGAAAAATGTCTTATAAATCGTAATATACCATGTCAACAAGCCTGTTTATTCAAAATAAAACTTCCCCCTTCACTATAGTGTGGCTCTGAAGGGAAGGCATTTGACTTTCGGCTGTTCCATTCTTAAACAGTGAGAAAGAACCCTCCCATTTGCTAATGTGGGAAGGGAAGAGGGTTGCTGACCAATTGTTGCCAAAAACGTTTTCCAGTAAATAATATCGCATAGTCAATAGTCACATAGTCCATACACCATACAAGTTATTTGCATATTTTTAGTTTCGTATATTTAATTAGAGGTTTCAGTTGCATTCAAAACAGTCACATAAGTGTCTTTCTATTCTCGAAAAAAAAAAAAAAAATCAGCGAAAACGTGTTTTTGGCTATTCTGACACTGGACAACGCCATTGATCAAGTGTGTGAACATTCCTTTCATCAGACAAAAATAAACGAATTTTTTTCTGCTTGACTTTTTTCTACATATGTACTTTATTTATGTTCTTTTAATTCAAGCTTTAGTTAAGGGTTTTTAGGGTGCATATACCTACATACTTAGCATACGAGTATATCAATGGCCATAGTACGAATTATACAATTTTATCTATATTAATTTTATTATTGAAACCCTGTTAATCCAAAATTTTATTTTTTTTTATCCTTGATAAATTGTAATCCTGTATAATCGAAAATCTCGATAATTTGTAATGACACCTTGGTCCCTTGGCATTACAAATTATCGGGATGTTACTTTATATACAAATACCACTATTTACCAAATTTAATTGCAGGAATAATATTAAAAGTTTAAACTTGTGTATTATATATATAATTTGTTTGTTTGTTTGTTTTTTGGTTTTACGGCTCAAAGACTACAGTGGTCATGCTGCGCCGGGACCTACTGTTTTCCGAGGAATCCGAACCTCTTAAGGCCTGGGGAACCAAACCCCGGACTACAGTGAGCAGTGCGATCTTTTATGAGATCTCTGAGTAAGCGTTCTTTTTGCACTGCTGGGAGTCGAACCCGGATTAGCCGCGCAATAGGAGAACGCGTTACCACACTGCGCCACCGCAGGGCGTATTATATATATAAACAAATATTGATAATTTTTGTTACTTGTCACTTACCATGTTATTTTTGAATTGATTATCCAAGAAATGAGTAGCTACATGAGCTGGTAATAAGTTAAACAAAATTCTGCGGTTACTACTCTGGAGATCATGCATTTCCTTTTTTTCTTCATTTGCCTTAATAATAAAAAAAAAAAAGATACATTTAAATTATATTTTGTTTATAAGCATACATACACAATACAACTGTAATATTTATGCAGTGATAAAAAGTGTAATAATCAATATTATAAAATTCAATAGCTTTCATCCATACGTACAGAATCATCTAAAATAGTATAGTTGTCACGTTCAAAATATTCTTATACAGTCAAACCTCATAAAAACGAACACACTTAAGATGAATTTACTTCTAATACCAACCGTTTTTGAAGTCCTGTCAAATTTTATAGAAAAATATATATATTATTTTTTCCTTTAACATGAACACAGTTAAGACAAAATACCATTTAAAATGAACTGATAATCAATGGCTCATGGGAATTTCCTCCACTTAGCACAAACAAAATGCGCTTTATGAGAACAGAGCTTCTCACTGATAATTTCAGCACGCTGTAGTAGACATATTAAATATGCAGAAGGCAACTTTTATACACAACATGGTGGCTACAGAATCTGGGGAAAAAATTCCCTGATATTTTCCTGATTTCCTGAAGCCTTGCTTAAAATTTTTCTGATCGTTTTTTGTCACCCTTTACATGAATAAGGAATTCAAATTCAAATTAAAAAAAAGTATATTGATTATATATATATATATATATATATATTCCTTATAAATAGGAAAATTTCTTTGTTCATTAGAAATACACAAAAGAAAAGGGAAGGGAAATTTTAACTACAGTGAATTAAGAAACAAGTAATGTTATTGTTCATTAAATCTATGTTTCTTAACAGCTAGGATTTGGCATCAATTATAAAAGGCCATATGAAGTTTTTAAGGAATTTGTCATTTTAGTTTTCTAAGCATTTTTCATGAATAAATATTTTATAATGGAAATATTCTGAGGAGAAAAATATTCGTGAATTCGTGAAAAAGCTCAGACCCAGTGCACCTAAATAACTTTTGGGTAGCAAATGTCAGTGATTAAGTTGCATATTTTTAGATATGGAAATATTCATAAACATGATTGGGAATTTTCTGATATCAAAATATTTCAACTTGTCAACATGAAAATCAGCAGAAATCAATTTAGTGATGTGTGACCTGAGGAAACTACAATATGCTATATGATTTCATTAGTTCAGTGATTGATAATTTTATATTCGTTAACATGCTACATCATAGACATGGTGTGTGATAATGTCCAGAAGAAAAGTATATAGTGAGATTCCTTAAGAAATTTCAACATAGGAAACTGCCACTCGTATTTGTGACAAATTAACACTTTTGTGCTAATGTCATTTAAGGTCCATCCAATCAGCCTGTAGTTTTTGTTCCTTAACACCTTTTATTGTCATGTCATAGGTAACTGTAACCAATTTCTTCTGGAAGGTGTGATCTACTTTGTTGATTACATAATATTTCTTTGTTGCAATATTTTTTTACTAATTGTTTTCATTTATCCATTTTTGGCATCATTTACTAACATTTGGCGCATATTGAAATAGTGACCTACTATGTAAGTGGGAGTTTAATTTTCGACAAATGCTAATAAATGATGTGCTTTGGCCAACAAATATTACCCAATCAACAATGCAGACCATGCCTTCCAGAATGAATTGGCTACAATTCTTCATAACCTAACCATAAAAGGTGCTAATAAACAGAAACTCCAGGCCGATTGGTTAGACTTTAAACGACGTTAGGATAAAAAGTATTAATTTGTCACAAATATGAGTGGCAGTTTCCTATGTTGAAATTTTTCAAGGAATCTCGCTACATAATTTTCTTCTGGGTGTTATGGGATACCCTGTATTTATTTCAGTTTATAACTACAATTCTCAAAACTAGTAGAGAAAAGTGATATTTTTAATGTAGGTTAATGCACCCATCAGATATTCAGTAATATATATAATATATATATATGTATACAATAAAAATTGGGTATAACAACCTCCAAGGGACCATGGCAATTTAGTCGTTATAACTGACAATCGTTATAAACAATCTTTTTAAAATCATAGTATATAATAAACATGAGAGTTTTATAATAATTATATTATTATAAAACTCGAATTTATAATTGTTTTGATAGTAAAAAGTATTAAACTTACAATTAATAATACAAAAACACCTCACAAAAAACTTGCCCCAGTGGCTTTGTGGGTTGACCATTATTGGCAGTTATGGCCTTTAGAATGGTAATACATATACACAGTATTAAACTTTTTGGTTTCAAAATTAAATAAAAACTTAATTATAATGAATTTAATTACTGTATTAAATTATATTTATAGCCACACTAAATACATAGTAATTTTAGTTTTTAAATTAAAAGTAGAAAAATAAAATATTAAACATATAATATAGAGAATGGATGTAATAAATATTTATTAGAGTAAGGACTTTCGAACAGTGTCAGTGTAAGATTTTATGGACCCTAGGCTGGAAAAAATAGTATGGGCCCCTAAAGAATATGACCCTCATGATATTCAATTAATAAATCACTTTTTAAGTTCACTATCTTTAATATTCAGGTTTAACAGTAATAAAACTTTCTCAGACATTTGTAAATAAACAAGCAGGGTCTGATCACCGCAAAGACATCCAAAGCCTGGGCTTTGGGACTAGATTCTATTCTGCGCATGTGCATGGTCCACGCACATGCGCAAAAGGATCGTTCACCATGCAGTTGCCACTCCCGTTAGAGTCTAGTCCCAAAGTCCGGGCTTTGGACGCTTTTGCGGTGATCAGGCCCTGTAAACAAGATTAAAATGATGCTTAAATTTTAATAACACAAGGCCCTGTCGTGGTCTCTGTGGAGTTTCAAAATGGAGGGTCCTTAGGTCAGGACCTACTTGGCCTATATGCAGAAACATAGAGTTTCAAAATTATTACCCAATGGTGGGGGCAAGCATATAGTACATGAAGTTCCATAAAAACTGGTACACTTATCTAATATCGTGTAGCCCCCCAACCCCCTGTTCATGCAGAAGTGTCGCAACACGATGTGGCATGGACTCGACTAATGTCTGGAGGTATCCTGGAGACAATTCACACCAGGAATCCTGCAGGGCAGTCCACAAATCCATAGGAGTGCAAGGTGGTAGAGATCTCTTCTAAACAGCACGTTGCAAGGCATCTCAGATATGCTCGATAATGTTCATGTCTGGCGATTTAGGTGGCCAATGGAAGTGTCTAAAGTCAGAAGAGTGTTCCTGGAGCCACTCGGTAGCAACTCTCGATGTGTGGGGTGTCGCATTATCATGCTGAAATTGTCCAAGTCCGTCGGAATGCACAATGGACATGAATGGGTGTAGATGATCAGACATGATGCTTACGTATGTGTCACCTGTCAGAGTTGTCTCTAGACGTATCAGGGGTCCCATATCACCCTAACTGCGCACGCCCCATATCATAACAGAAGCTCCACCAGCTTGAACAGTCCCCTGTTGACATGTAGGGTCCATGGATTCATGAGGTTGTCTCCATACCCGTACACGTCCATCCGCCTGATGCAATTGGAAACGAGACTCGTCAGACCAGGCAACGTGTTTCCAGTCATCAACAGTCCAATGGCGGTGTTGGCGGACCCAGACGAGGCGTAAAGCTTTGTGCCGTGCAGTCAACAATGGTACACGAGTGGGCCTTCGGCTCCGAAAGCCCATATCAATGATGGTTCGTTGAACAGTTCGCACGCTGACACTTGTTGATGCCCCAGCATTGAAATCCGCGGCAATTTGAGGAAGTGTTGCACGTCTATCTCGTTTAACGATTCTCGTCAGTCGTCGAATGTCCCGTTCTTTCAAGGTCTTTTTCCGGCAGCACCGCTGTCGGAGATTTGATGTTTTACCGGATTCCTGATATTCACGGTATATCCGTGAAATGGTCGTACGCGAAAATCCAAATTTTGTCGCTATCTCGGAGATGCTATGTCCCATCTCTCTTGTGCCGACTATAACGCCACGTTCAAAATCACTTAAATCTTGATAACCTGCCATTGTAGCGGCAAGAACCGATCTAACAGCTTTGCCAGACATCTCTTGTCTTATATAGGCGCTGCCGACCGCATCGCGTTACGCTGATTGGTTGCAAAGCTCCGTTATTTGCATACGCACGCCTGTACCAGTTTTTCTGGCACTTCAGTGTATATGCATTTACACATTACAATATGCTTAAAATTCCAATTTATTTAAAATTACTGGGGGAGGGGGAGGCTCGGGATGCAAAAGCCCATAGAACTCTACACCTAAGCCAAGCACTGCTTTAAAAAAAAAAGAAAAATGATAATTTTCATTTTAACATTTCGTAATGAAATTTTACTATAAGGTTGAAACTGCTTCTCATTTGCAAATTAGTGGTTAGTTCTAAGCTACTTATAAATATATATGGAGCTTGCCCCTTCCCACTCCTTTCTGCATCTATAATATATCCAACTTCCCCTTTTATTTGAACTTAACAGTGTGATCCCAGCATTGTTTCGAACCCACATGGTTCCGATGTATGACTGTTAAGTCGAGTTATTATATCTGATATGGATTTGCCTACTTAGAATGTCCATAGACTACATAATTGCCATCATTATAGCAGGTTTTGTCGTTATATACGATGTCGTTATAACTTATACGCTTAGTATGGAGTACTAGAGATGGGAGTTATTTAAGGTAACTGTTAAAAATCACCTGTTATCGAGTGATCACTGTTCCAGGAACAGCATGCTCCTCTGAAACAGCTGTTATTTCAGTCACCGGTGACTAGGAACAGGAGTTACTTGAAGTAACGTTTAAAAATCACCGTTCTAGGAACATATTCCTCACTTTCTTCACACAGGAAACGCGTTGAGATAACGGGTTGTTACCATAACATCCGGCATAGTCAGTCAAGTTGACGTCAGGGATCAGGCGCTGATTCCCCATGTAATGTCTGATATTACGAGAAGTCGCATTTAGTTGCAATTTTTAAGCATAATTAATCGAAAAGCTTCCAGTTACTTGTGGTCCCTTTTTTACAATAAATGACAAGGAGGAAAAAAGTGCTGCGTGCGATTTGTGTGCACAAAAATTGAGTTACAAATCTTCCATAACGAACTTAAAAAAACATATTACAAGGAAGCATCCAAGCATAGATTTATCCACACATTCATCATCCACATCTTCCCACTCCTAAGAACGTGTGGTACTCCCATCATCAAGTTCTATCATGCCTCAGAATGAGATCGACATCAACAGACCTTATGAACAAATTTCTACAGCGGAAGTAAATTTGAACAAGTGGAGACCGACGCAATATTATTTGTTAATTTGTTTATTTATTTCATTAATGGAATAGATTTTTTATCCATGTATATTAATTAGTACAAGTATTAATATTTTTACATTACTGAGCTTTACACATGAAAAATTCTGAATACATACATGTGTATAACTACATCAGCTGAGAATACACATTTTGTTTATCATTATCCTATTTAATTAGTTCCACATTGTAACCTTCCAGTATGTTTTACCAATTAATTTACAGCAGTGTCAATATTTTTTGCTGTATTTCATTACTTTGAATTAGTTTTTTAAACTTTCTTTGATTTTTAATATCGTGTAATGTTTCAAATATCTAAAATTCAATATTTTAAAGCCTTACTTTTTCTCATTATTTTTGTACTTCATATGTGTGTATTTTTTTCCAAAGGATTTATTATTTTTATGGAGTTGACGCGACGTATTGTTACGGATTGAGCGTTGAAATGTGTTATCGTTAAGTTCCTCAATTTCCATATCCTGTGAAGCAATGCTTACGTTCCAGTCACCGGTGATTGACCTGTTATCTGGTTGGAACAGGAACGTTGGAACAGGTTATTCAAAAATAACAGTTTGGTCCATCACTATGGAGTACAATACAAAACCAAACTTCTTGTAAAAATTCCGTCATTATATGCGGTTAGTCGTTATAACCAGCATCGTTATAAATGATTTTCACTATATATAATTTAAATAAAAGGAATTTTGAAATTTATTAAATATTTATCACTATTATTATATTTTATAGATTTTTTTAATATCAGTAATGAATAGACTAGGTTCAAAGCATCACTATTCCAATAAGTTATAAAATAATTTAAATGACAGGACATTTTTAAATTTCACTAAATATTTATCAGTATTATTGGATTTTGTAGATTTTTTAATGAGTTAATTCTGTGTTATATTTTGCAGAAAACCTCCATTAGTCCTTTTTGAATGTGGTGGCATGCCAAAGGAAAAGGAACATTCTGAAGTTTTAAAAAAGCTGTAATTGCAGCTTTAAGGGAAGGTTGCTCACAGGCAAGTGTAGTTTGTGATTTCAATTTATCCGGACAAATTGTAAGTATGTGAAATAATGTTTTCGATAAAATGGGAACTGTATACAATAATCCTAGGTCCGAACAGCCATGAGAAACGTCCAGCAGAACTGATAAAATGATCAAAAAAATATCTGTAGCTAATCCCTGTCTAACAGCTGTAGACATAAAAGATGATTTACAGGAAAATTATAAAGTTAAAGTGCAGGTTTCCACCATTAAAAGACGTCTAAATGAAACAAATTTAAATAGTCACCGGCATGGGTGCCCATATAAGTACTTCTAGGGGGGGATGAAAAAAATCACCCCCTCCTCAAATCTGTCAAACATTTTAGTGAATGTACAAGATACTAAAATGCTACAAAAATAATTGATACTGCTTGACAATTAGTAATGAACTCAAAGGTATCTTATTTTAAAATGTGACTGTAAATTTTTTTAAAGTAAATGCATAGCAGAACCGGGCAAATAAATTTTTTGAATGGCTGGGGGGGGGGCTGGAGCCTCCTCCCTGCCCACTTTTCCTCCTGATGCCCTGCATACAGAGGGCTCTACATTCATTCAGCTGCTACTAGAAGGAAAATCGTTGGCCAACGTAGAGAATATTCTACATGGAATTATGGGTTAAATAATAACAAAAAATACAATAATAGCATAAAAACATTTTTTAACATCCCCATTAGATCTAAAAGTGCAAACAAAAGTCTTGAAAAAAGTTGAATTTCTCTTGGGCATCAGGAGGTTAAATGGGCGCTCATGACCGCCAGCTAAGCAAGAAGCCTCTTATATCTGAAAGGAATAGAAAGGCTCGACTTAGCTTTGCCCAAAAATATCGAAACTGGACTACTAAGAACTGGTCGTCTGTCCTCTGGAGTGATGAAATCAAGTTTAATCTTTTCTCATTTGATGGCATTCAGTATGTTCGGAATCCTCTAAACAAAATTGAATGTTGTCAAATATTAAGTTCCGACCAAAAAGCATGGTGGGGTAAGTGCTATTGTATGGGGTGTTTCTCCCACCATGGAGTAAGGCCTCTAGTTCATGTTAATGGATCGCTTCAAATATTGTGATATACTTAAAAATCATATGCTACCCCATACCTGGAGGAAAATTCACGCTCGTTGGATTTCCCAACATGACAATGACCCAAAACACACATCTCAACATGTCAAAAGTTTTTTGAAGCAGAAGAAATGTGCAAGTATTTGATTAGCCTAGTCAAAGCCCAGATTTAAACCCAATCGAGCACATGTGGTCAGAACTAGACAAACGTGTCAGACGCCAAAACTACACAAATAAGGACACTTTTTTTGTTGCACTGTGCCATGAGTGGAAAAATATTCCTCAAGAGCGCATTGCACAGTTAATGGATACA
>QLNU02015360.1:4067990-4079324 GCA_006491805.2 Dysdera silvatica | reverse complement strand
GACCTTCATCCAGCAGTGGATAGATAATGGTTGAATATGATGATGATATATATATATATATATATGAATACTTATATATACCTAATACCCTATATAGCCACCTAAGTTCTTAATAATGATATGGAACACATGATCAGGCATGGAACCTAGGAAATTTTGAAGGGTGGTAATGTTTAATTTGTCCCATTTTGAAACCATGTTGGCTCGCAAATTAAAAAGGGAAAAGTACTGCTTCCTATTTTTATAAACATCTCATAGGCTAGTAGGCTCCAGACATTTACCATTAGATATTAAATCTAGAGAAACTTCCAGCAAGTCTATTATGCACACGCCCCATTGTCCAAAAATCACTTCAAAGTGCTATTTGCAACATGTATGGGGTATTGTCTGGTTCAAAAAAATAAATAAAAAAAATTAAAAAATTAAAAAAAAAAATAAAAGCAGTCCTGCAATATTCTTAGTAAATGTCAATAAATATTCTTCCAACAAATTTTGGTAATTCAAACCATTCATATGCCAGATACGAAGGCTATGTACAGGGTGTTCATTTAAAAACGCACCATCTTAATAACTTTGGTTCTAAGATAGGCACAATTTTGAGTAAAAACACGTCAATTTTTATTTCCAGGGGGAAGCCCAAAATTAATATTAAAGATTTTTTTTATTAGTAAGTGTTTTTGGTTGTCCAGGAGATTTCTTAGTACTATAATCAGTTCAGAACTTCAAAAAAAATCAGTATTACTCTATGTGATCAACCAAATTTTCTAACTATTGCTCAAACAGAAAGGCCAATTTTTGACCTATTGTCAAAAGCAACTCACATTTCTTAATTGCATGCAAAAAAAAAACTAAATACAGCTGCAGATCAGAACAAACTTATATACTCCATCTAATTTGTATAGTTTATACTCTTGTGTAGAAAGTGTCATCTATTATTCAAAACTGAAAATGGTAAGTAAATGAGACATTTTAAAGGGTGGTCATAAGATTTATATCCTGATATACGGAGGAAGAGACATTGTTCCTGTTTTCATTCATCTAGTGGTCGAGATACTCTGGGCTCAATGGAGAGACACTGGTTCGAATCCAGGATGAGGATGATGTTTCTTTTTCTCCCAAAACAAAAAGCTCTAGTATGAGCTAATAAATGTGGTTGTTGGAATTTTCCGGCATAAGATTATGAAACATATACCAATAGAAAAAAAAAATTTTAAAATAAAAAGCACTTTTGAAATGTCTTATAGTATTCAAGGATAAGATGAAAAGTTAATTAAAAATTATGGCATTTAAAATTAATTGCTTGAGATAAATTCTGTCAGGTTCAAAAATGCAAGTGATGTGAAATGCAAGTGATTGAAAAATTTTAGAGAGTTAACTTAAGTCATGAAGTATTAAAGCATGTGTTTAGTACATAAGAAATAAAGGTTATGTGCATGAGAAGCTTCCTCTCTCATAACTAAAGATGTCCATTGATAACCAAAGTTAAAACATAGATTATTCTTAGTTTAACAGGTAAGAAATGCTATCACTAAATCAAATTATGATGAGTTTCCCAATAAAGAACCAATACCATCTCACATGTATACTTTTCTCATCTATCCTTCTAGGCATGCCTTGATATTTTATTTTGATGTTATTCTATGAAACAGAAATACCACATATATCATATTATATATTGTAATATTTTTAATGGACTCGATTAAATGTGAATTTTGAAACTACATGCAATTTAACAGCCTGTGTATAATATTTTGCACAATATTTCCATTCTATTTATGGAAACAAAGTAGCCCAAGTTAGTATGTGATTTGTAGTATGTATTATCTATAAAACAATAATACCAACAATCAAATTTTTTTAACTACGTCAGTAACATCATGAAAATATATTTCTATAAACTATTTGCGCCATCATGTCAAAGGTAACATTCAAAAGACCAGGTTATAAGAAATAACATTAGAGAAACAGGACCTACATTATTATCAGCACAAAACTTTTCTAAAAGGAATAATGTCATGTGAGCATGTGGTTTAACATAAATCATTTATTTTGATATACCCAAAAAGTGTCAACTAAAAATTAGTGGAAGATCACAATTACATTTGCCATTTAGAATAATTATTAATGCACAATAACATTAAAAGAATAAAATGAAGATGTTATTAACATATTGCGTACGACTTAAATTGAAAAAAAAAAAAAACTTGCCAAACTACATCATTTTCCTTAAAATTTCAACATATACATATTTCTACAATCCTTGGAAACAAATCACACAGCTGCATTCCTTGAAGAATTTCAATATAGAAAAGTGACATTCTTATTTGCAACAAATTAATACTGTTTGTGATAACTGCAATTTAAGTTAACCAATCAGTGCACACTTTTCATTTGTTGATGCCTTCATAGTCAGTTTAAAACGAATTACCAGAAAGTCTTTACTGCAAAGGCGTGTTATATGAATTTAGGTTTTTTATTGGATTATTTTACTTTAAAAGCTAACATGCATGCATAAAATTCTTATTTTCTGAGTATTGTAACCTGCAACACTTGTCATTGCCAAATGCAATTAAACTGATGACAAGAACAGCGTTTAAAATAATTTGCATTTTTTTTATTTTCTCATTATTGAACATTTTTATCATGTGATATAATTTTTAATTAACTCTTCATGTACTATCAGGACATAAGAGTTGAAAAAGCAAAAATAGATTTATTGGTATATTTAATGAAAATCACTTATCCCCTATTTATGGATGATATTTAATGAACAATATTCTATTGATGTAATATAATTTCTACAAAATTATGCAATGCAAGAAGTATACAAAATGTTTAGAAATATTTTAAACATTTAGTAAAAAGAGAGCTACTAATAAAATGTAACTTGTTACAGTTTGAAGGTGTTCGTTATTAGGGAGGATTAGAGGAAAGCAAGTATTATAACTGAGAATTGGAAAAATGTCCACTAAATAGAGGTGTCCACTATTCAAGGATGTCCATTCAGAAGGTTTTACTGTAGTACTTATGAGCATAAAAAATGTGGGCACATGTATAAGTACATGCTATAATACCCTAACCCCAAGATATTTTTGAGAATGAAATATGTAAAAAAATATTTAAAAAACTCTATTTTAGAGCATGATCATAGAATTACATAAAAATATAATCTAACAAAAAAAAAATAATACATTTTATAGAATCTCGACTCAGCTTCTAAGGTATTAATAATAAAATACAAATGAATAACTTTTATACTATCACAAATTTCCTAAAAATGAAATACATATTGCAGCATTAAATATGTACATACTACTTCATATTAATCTCATAAAAACACCTGTTTATAAGTAAATACACTTTCCAAATTTAAATTCTGTCCTCTAAACCAGTAAAATGTACAAAAACAGATACTGCCAATAAAATTATATTTTTTGGAATAAATTTTCCAAAAAGGTTTCTAAAATTAGCTAGTGGGATTACAGTAGGAAAAATCGCCAACTCTGGCAGCCTTTACTTAATTTACATAACAGAACACAGCTTATGATGTCAAAGAATCCCAGTTTTCTTAGTAAATGATGGTTGTGCTTAAACAAAGGGAAATTCCTTTATATTGAATAGAAACCCTGTGTTTCTACAATAAAGGCAGGGATTAATGCCTTGGTTTATAAGTGATCTTGACAAGGAATAAGGTGTGAATATCGTTATATGCAAATGGCACAGTAGCCTTTTCAAATTGCACAACGACTCTGGCTTGTCATTGTACATTTGGACATGGAAACTGCATGATGAGTCAGAGCCATTAAATGAGGTCAATGGGTTAACATAATGATATACTATGGACTACTTTTACAAAATCATTGGCTAATGTCGTCATTTGGCTGAAATAAACTTGGTGATCGATTTTTGAATAAAATCAGAAAAGCTAATTTTTTTATAAATAGCATATTTAATTATGATGTGACATTTTACAAATAATTATAATATGACTAAAGCAGCATTAATTTCAAACTCACCGAGCCAATGATATAGCTTGTAAACTGCTCATTAGTAGCAAAATTATTAAACAGCACACCATGCTATTTGCAAAACTTTGATCTTTCTCCACATAGTACTGAAAAAATAAATCCTCATTAAATGATAAACCATTATACAGGGTGGCTAGTAAAGTCCTTATACAACCAGATAACTGTTGAATGGAGAAAGATATGAATGTAAAGATATAGTAAAGTGACTATGTACTGCAAGGTAAGACCACCTGCAGCGTCCTTAATGGTTAAATTCATACACTATGAAGCATAAATTGGGAAATACAGAAGACATACAGAAAAAATGCCAATTACAAATTTATTCAGCATTATTTAGTTACTATGAAATGACATCTTATGTACACATATACCATGCAAGACTACGTCCTCTGCCCCCGCACCCCCCCAAAAGACGATACAGCTGTATTTTAAGTCTGTCACTATACATCAAATGTCATTCCAAACTAAACTCATCCTGACAAATATTGTAACTTAAATATTCCTTGTATAGTTCCAAAGTCACGTTTGCAATTTATGCAATATTGATCAGATTCATATGTATATGTTGATAGTGACATAATAGGTGGTCAGTGGGAAAGATACCAAGGCTGGGAAATTGAATGTAATTCAACAAACATGTCACAAACTATGATGACGTACTATTTGAATGCAGAGTTTTGCAAAATGGTTGTAATTTATTGTAAATGTCATCGCAATGCACATGAAACTACAAGGGAGTATACCGATTAACATCCAACTCCGTGGACTATCGACAAGTGTGTTCGGTGCTGACTGAAAGTGTAAATGCACATCTGCGATCCAGCAGACATAAGGGTTTGAGTGTATCTTGAAGGTGTCTTGGCATATATTCTCACTAATTCCCATGCTAGTATCAGGCCAGTCGATGACATATGCGGATTAGCAGAAAAAAGTGTGTGGAAAATCCTGAATAAGCATGGAGCTTACCCATTTCTTAATATTCAGCATTCAAATAGTATGCCATTATAGCTTGCAATATGTTTGTTCAATTACGTTCAATTCATCCGGCCTTGGTATTTATCCCACGGACCACCTATTATGTCACTATCAACATTCACACACGCATGTAAATCTGATCAATATTATGAAAATTCAGACGAAATTTTGGAACTACGCAAGATACAAGAAATATTTAAGTTACAAAAACTGTCAGGAGAAGTTTAGTGTGGAATGGTATTTGATGTACAGTGACGGACTTAAAATAAGACTGTACCCTCTTGGGGCCCCATAGGACACAGTCTTGCATTTAACCGATGAGTGTACATAAGATGTCATTTCATACTAATTAAATGATGCTGAATAAATTTGTAACTGAGGTTTTTTCCTGTGTCTCCTTTGTTTCCTGATTTATGTTTCATAACCTCTGAAGTTAGACACCAGGGGCATTGCAAGTGGTCTCATCTTGCAGAGCATAGTCACTTTACTGTACCTATATATCATGTAAGATATTATTACCCTTCACAGGGATAACACAATTGCCAAATAATGGTCAACACACAAAGCCACTGGGATGAGATTTTTGTGAGTTTTTCGTGGGGGATTTTTTATTACTAATAAATTTGACACCCACATATTAGTATTTCAACTGAGGACTATTTATGTTTACAAACAAATATAGCTCTAGATTTAGATCATAATAATATGGGGTAGTCAAATTTATTAGTAATAAAAAATCCCCCACAAAAAATGCACCCCAGTAGCTTTGTGTGTTGACCATTGGTGGAAATTATATTATCCACAATGAAAACTGTCTTATATCCTAATATATAGAGAAAAAAGCCGTGGTTTTGTCCTCGTTCGTCTAGTAGGTCAAGACACTGCAGGCTCAATGCAAGGACCCTAGTTCGAATCCATGATGGGAATGGCATATCTTTTTCTCTTAAACAAAAATAACTCTTGATTGAGCTAATAATACATGGGCGTCAAATTTATTAGCAATAAAAAATCCCCCATGGAAAACTCACCCCAGTGGCTTTGTGTGTTGACCATTATTTGGCAGTTATGTTATCCCTGTGAAGGGTAACAATATCTTTCATCCTAATATATGGAAAAAAAAAGGCTGTTGTTCTTGTCCTTGTGTGTCTAGTAGGTCAAGACACCGCGGGCTCAACGCGAGGACCCTGGTTCGAATCCGAGATGAGGACGGCGTCTCTTTTTCTCCCAAACAAAAATAGCTCTAGATTGAGCTACTAATACGTGGGTGTCAAATTTATTAGCAACCTATATCATGTTCATATCTTTAGCTTTCTATGTTCAATTACTATGTATGTGTATAAGGACTTTACTAACCACCCTGTATATCTGAAACTACAATTTTACAAAAATACTATTAAAGAGAAAAGTATACAAAAATAAAATATTGTTAGCAGCACACTAACCCAAAGAAAACATCTCAAATACTTACAGTAACTAAAAATTTAAATATATCTGCAATCATCTACAATATGTTCACTAAAAATATTACAGATAGTCATACTTTAACCAAATATTAACAAAACAGATTTTAAAAAGACAATATAATTAAAAGTATCTGTCCCCCCCACTCCCCATATTGCTTTTATAGGTCTTGCTTAGTTTATTACCATATTAAATACACTTGATATAGTTTAAAAAACTAGACAATTGTTTAAAATATTTGATACATATACACATGTATACATGAGAGTATTTTAAAAGTTTGGTAAATTTTTATGGACTTTGAGAGATTCATAAAGTAATGCCACTACTGGCATATGCCATTCATCAAAAGCCTTCTATCAACAATGCCGCTGAATATCCGCAACCAGTTGAGTCTATAACTTTCACATTTATCAACATTAATGGGAAAACAATAGTTCCATACCATCATAAAATATTTTTATTTAAATTTAACTGTCATGCAGATTAAAATTGACTTAGGTGAAATACATGAGGACCTTGCATCAGCATTAAAGACTCTTTATTTATAGATAAATTCATTTAAATGGGGCCATACATACACCATAGATGAATTATGCTTTGGGCAGCCGATTGAGGTCACTACAGAAAACTCATAGAAAAAATTATTAGTATCGTAATGGAAGATGTTAGATGTTAATAAAGATGTTATGCAAAATTTTCACTGAAGCATGGGTGATCAGCCGTTATTATCCAACAGCTTGGCAGCCTTGTACACCTTATTTCACCCTATGTAACTTCTGGTTATGGGGATTCTTAAAGGATGAAATCTACCAAGACCAGCTCACAACCCAGTCATATCTAAAAGACTGCATTCATTGGCATCTTCATGGAATTCATGCAGACTTACTGCGTTCAGCTGTAGAATACACTGTTTTGCGATTTGAAAGTGTTGTGGAGAACCATGGGGAACACAGAGAACATTTGTAGATCATTCTTCTGCACTGCAGCACCATCTATTGGTGAATTTTTGCACTCCTTTTTTGTTTTTAATAAACCTAGAGTGCATAGTCTGAAATGTATGTTGTCCAAATTTCATGTCATTATGACCAATACAATGCCTACACAGCCTTCTGACTTAGGGAAGTTTAATTTCGACAACCTTGTATATATATAGAGTTTGTTTACACATATTTATAAAGACTTTGATTTTAAATTAAAAAAAACAAACTAACAGCAACCCGGAAAAATATCTAGCAACACGCTATTACTTGGAAAGTGAAAAATCGTTTGCGACTAAAAATTTAATTTTCACCGTGAAATGGTGTACGAAAGGAAGCTATGGCTTGAAGGCTATACATTTGCCCTTTTTGAAGAGAAATATTCACATCCAATAATTAAAAAACAACGTGAGAAGCATGGTTTTCAAGTTTCAAAGCATAAAATAAGTGATATTATTAATGTAAAATGAAAACATCATCAGGCTTTAACTTTAAGACAAAAAAAAAAAGCCCAAAAGAAATATCCCAAAATGGTTCATACTTCTTCTAACATTTCTAAAGTGCAGTCTACGGTTTTACTAGAAAATCCAAAACCTCAAAGAACTATTGAAAAAGTTCTGCATCAGCTTCAACTATAAATAAATAAATTAATAAAGATTTGAATTTAATCAAAGCAAAAAAAGTGCAGTTTATCGTCTGCTACCTCGGCATGTTGCTGAGTGGAAGACTAAATGCAGATTGTTATATGAAAGTTATTTAGTAGGCTATAAATGGAAAAAAAATTGTTTCAGCTAACAGAGCATGGATTTATTTAAATGATTGTAATTAAAAAAAGATCCGATTTATTATCAAAAAAGAAGCCTGAGGGACTCAAAAGTTTGTTTCAAAGGGAGGAAAAAAAATTTCTATAAATGATTTATGGTTATCGCTGGCATTTCTTGTAACGGAAAATAAAAAATAAGAAAAGTTGAAAAAATCCAAAACTCAACTCTATATATTATCAAAATAATGTTCTGACTCCTATTTTTAAAGAAGATATTCCAAAATTGTATCCTACTGATTTTTAAAATGTGGAACTCCATCAGGACAAAGCGAGTAGCCACACCTCCAAAAGTACAACCGCATTTCTAGAAAAATGAGACAAGAAACTGGAATTAAGTCAACACCAATTAGCCATATTCCTACCCAGTCTCCAGATGTAGCACCGATGGCTTATTGTGCATTTGGACTTTTAAAACAATCTCTTTCAAAACGCCGACCCACTACCTTGGATGGACTGTGGAAAGATGTGGAGGAGGAATTGGAGAAAATCCCGTTTGTGACTTTACGAAAAGTCCTATTATCGTAGAAATCTAGATGTAATATGATAATTCAAAGACAGGGCTATCAGATAGAATACATCAGAAAATAATTATTTTTTCGCTGTATATATTTTATTTACGCTGACAAAGTCATTATAAATATGTGTAAACACTTTCTGTATATACTAGGTCGGATCAAAAAGTTTCAGGACTAATTAATTTAAAATTATAAAACGTAAAATAAACGTTAAAACCAACATATATTGTGAAGCTTGACAACAGTACCAATATTTGCCTCTGGTTGGCATTCATATTGTGCATGCCTGCCACTCATAATCGAGCGATGTAAACAAGCCGGTATAATCGGAATGGCAGATTTTGAAAATGTCACAATTTAAACAGAGATCATCCATAAAATTCAGTTATTTGTTAGGAAAGAATGCATCAGAGACTGTAGATATGATAAATAAAGCTTATGGTGAAAAAGCTTTATTGCAAGGAATAATTTTTGAATGGTTAAAGTGATATAAAGATGACCATGCATCACTGGGAGATCATCGAAGGTCAGGCTAACCGGCGACTTCAATAACTGAAGCAAATTGTTTTTTGATAACAGAGGTGTCATTCATGTGGAATTTATACATGACGGACATACTGTAAATAAGGAAATACATAAGGCAATATTTGGGTACCTCAGAGAAGAAGGAAGAGACCAGATTTGTGGAAAGAAAAAAAAATGAAAATTACTTCATGATAATGTACCTGTGCATGAATCTACAATGGTGGTTGAATATTTAGCTAAATATTCTGTAACTATCTTGAGACATCCTCCATACTTACCAGATCTTGCTCTATAAGATTTCTTTTTTTTTTCCCAAGACTTAAAAATGTCTTGAAGTGAATCACTATTCAATTGCAGAAGAGATGAAGGATAATGCGACAATTGTTATGGAGGACATCTCTATTATTTTTGTAATCTCATTGTTGTCTATTAACCACCCAAAATAAAGTTGTTAAAAAAACAAAACAAAAAAACAAGGGACTGGAAACTGCTTTTTCACATTTATACAGCCACTGGAATAAATGTGTAAATAGCCGAGGCCAGTATTTTGAAAATTTTAACCTATAATTATACAGTAGTGGACAAAATTGTGGAAACCCTTTGAAAAAAGATTATTTTAGAGGTTTGATGGCTAATAACACCACTTTTTTTTGTACCAATACTATAAAATTATATATCATTGGAAAGGTAATTTAATCAAGATTGTAATGCAATAACATTTATGAATCGTATTTTAATAGAACAGCATTCATAAAGAAGAAAGGTGATATACATAGAAAAAATGAGATATACAAAAATGTTCACCATACCAGTTAATACTTAGTTGGGTAACCTTTAGCCTTAATTACGGCCTTACAACGCTTTCCCATGGAGTGAACCAAGTTCTTTAGTTCTGCAGCTGTTATAATATGAAACCAAGATTGAATTATTGCTTCTGTTAATTGTGTTTTATTGCTGGGTTGCTTCCGACTAACAAGCTTCTTTAGCCGGCTCCATAGATTTTCGATGGGGTTAAGGTCTGGGCTATTTCCAGGCCATTCCAGCAGTTGAATATGATGATCTTGAAACCATTTTTTGCACACACGAGCAACATGACATGGAGCTGAATCCTGTTGAAATATAAATGCTTCATTATCTTGGAAAAGATCACATGCAGAAGGCTGCAGCTTGGGCTCAAGTATTTCATTTATGTATCTTTGGGCATTTATATTCCCATTGATCACGCAAATTCTGCCCACACCTCTTGATGTTATACAACCCCAAATCATAACACTAACTGGGTGTTTCACGGTAGGTGTAATGCACTCAGGATGGAAATCTTCTCCAATTCTTCTCCATACGTATTTTACGCCATCACTACCAAACAGTGAGATTTTGGTCTCATCACTCCAAATTACACTGTCCCATTGTTCCGTTGTCCAGTTAACATGGGTTTTAGCCCAGTTTAATCTTTTCAACCTCTGTTTGACAGACAAAAATGGCTTTTTTCGTGGAATTCTTGCATTTAGACCACATTCATGCAGTCTGCGCCGAACAGTCCTTGCACTTAACTTCACATTGCATTGCGCCATTTCACCTTGTATACACAGAGATGATTTTTTCCTGTCACCTAGGCACTGTCTTTTAATTCTTCTATCATCACTTGCTGTTGTGCACCTTTTTCTGCCTTTACCAGTCTGGTTTTGTAATGACTGAGTCTCCTTATACTTCTTCAAAAATTTAGAAATGCCACCTTTAGTTAAGTTTCCCCCAATATTTCTTCTAATTTCTTCATAACTGTAGCCTTGTTCACTTAATATTACTATTTTACATCGCTTCCTAGGTGACCAGTCAACTCTTTGCGCCATTTCTTTAATTTTATTACGTTTTACAAGCACACTAAATCAAAGAGCACAAAAAAAAAACAACCAACTTGATAGCAATTACAGAACACACTGATAAATGTCCTGTAACCTGTTGGCTCATTGCCAAAACAAGAGAAAACATGATTGGCTCATTGCCAAAACAAGATGACACCTGATTGGCTC
>QLNU02015360.1:4042644-4060259 GCA_006491805.2 Dysdera silvatica | reverse complement strand
AAAATTTCATTCCATCAGTAGATTGCGCTTCAGTGGTGAAACACATCGGAATAGCACATACTCAGTTGAGGTTACGTTTTCAACAACTTTTTTATCAATATATATATGGCCTGCAAAAGGGTTGCTGGTATCTAACTGGAAGGAGACCCACACGCTGAACGTATGTGACGATGTGTGGAACCGGCCAGGCCAGTAACCTAGTGTCCTACCCCGCCTTCAAGTGGTGCAGGCTGAGCTTTCTATTTATGTGGCAAATTAATATTTGCTGCACGGATGGAAAGGCGGAAGGGGAGGGCTAATTCACCAACCCGTCTAGCCAGCGTGGTGAAATGATGGCTAATTCCTCCAATATGCTAATACACCAAAAACCATGGCCCCTAGTCTCCAGGTGCTGGAGTGCTCCTGATCAAGGCAGCGGTCAGCGTGGCATGAAAGCAGGGGGTGCTAAGAATCACTGGAATGGCCCAGGCTGCCGTTTGTTATTGACCTTGGCAACGTATAATGGACGATCCCTTGCTTCTGAAGCAAAACTTCAAGAATTGGAAGAAGAACTTGACAAGATCAAATGGGACATTGTAGGACTCAGTGAAGTTAGAAGAAAAGGTGAAGAGTTGGTGGAACTTAAAAGTGGACATTTGTTTTATTATAGAGGAACGGAAACTGGAAGAACAAGTGGTGTTGGCTTCTTAATCAACAAAAGAATTAAAGACTACCTTCTTGAAGTCGAAAGCACGTCAGATCGAGCAGCGAGGCTCGTTGTTCAACTAACCCAGCGATACCAACTTCAGATAGTACAGGCATATGCACCAACATCAAGCCATACCGACGAGGAGGTTGAGGAATTCTATGAAGAAATCAAACAGCTACATACCAAGGGGAAACAACACATCAAGCTCATCATGGGAGATTTTAATGCAAGAATTGGACAACAGGAACAAGGAGAGACATCGGTTGGTAAATACGGATACGGGGAAAGGAATGAACGTGGCGATCAACTCATAGAATTTGCCGAAGCTGAAAATCTTAGCATCATGAATTCATTTTTTAAGAAGAAACTACAAAGAAAATGGACATGGAAACACCCCAATGGAGGAACCAGCGAAATTGACTATATACTGGCAAACAAGAAATCAATTATTGAAGATTGCAGCGTACTGAACAGATTTAATACTGGAAGTGATCATCGAATGGTGAGATGTAAAATGCACTTAAATACTAAACTAGAAAGGCAGAAGCTCATTAGGAAACAAGTATGTAAGAGGGTGGATTTAAAGAAATTAAAAGAAAATACCGAGGCATTCAAGTTGGAATTAAAAAATCGCTTTTCTGCACTGGAAGGACTTATTGAAGAAGTTGACATCTCAGAAGCAAATGAAAACATTGTTAAGACAATAATTGAAACTGCTGGGGAAATTGGTGGTGTAATATGTAAAAAGCAGAATAGCAAATTATCTGAGAAGACGAAACAACTCATGAAAAGGCGAAGACTTATGAAGGTGGACAATCAAAATACCAGTCGCAAGATCGAGTATGTAGAACTTTGCAAAACTTTGCGCAAAAACATGAAAGAAGATATAAGAAAATTCAATTGTGAGTTAGTAAGGAAGGCCATTGAAAGCAACAAGAGCCTTAGGGTTGTTAAAGGGAGTTTGTCTATTGGGAAGAAACACATCATTGCATTAAAAGGAGAGGATGGCACTGTAACAAGAAATAGGGAAGAAATACTTAGAAGAGTTGAAGAATTCTACAGAAAGCTGTATGAGGGAAACAGTGGATTAAACGAAGACTCTGAGATAGTCGAAGGAACAGCTCCTAAAATCTTAAAAGAAGAAGTAGCATTTGCAATAAAAAGTATGAAGAAAGGAAGATCCCCTGGCGATGATGGCATTACATTAGATATCTTAAAAGAAGCTGGAGAACATGTAGAAGACATACTCGCAAAATTCTTTACCAAATGCCTCAACAGTGGTAACATACCAAACCAATGGGATTCTGCAACAGTAATTCTTTTGCATAAAAAAGGTGATAAAGAGGATTTAAAAAATTACCGACCAATTAGCTTGTTACCTGCTATTTATAAAATCTTCACAAAAGTGCTAACACATCGCCTGCAGAAAAAATTAGATGCAGCTCAACCAAGAGAACAAGCTGGATTTCGAAGTGGATTCAGTACAGTGGACCATATTCAAGTATTAAGAGAATTAATTGAAAGAACACATGAATATGAACTTCCAATAAGTATAAAAATGCAAGTGCAAAATTTCGGTTACATAAAGATACCAAAACTATCAAAATTGGTAAAGGTGTGAGGCAGGGAGATACCATTTCTCCAAAACTTTTTACTTCAGCTTTACAGATGATTTTTCAGCAGATAAATTGGAATAACAAGGGAATAAAAATAAATGGTGAATATTTAAATCATTTGCGGTTTGCTGATGACATTGTTATTTTTTCAACGAACCCATCAGAACTCCAAGACATGGTACAGGAGCTCTCAACTAGAAGTAAAGAAGTTGGACTCAAGATGAACCTACAAAAAACTAAGATCATGTTCAATAATTTCGTAGAGGAAACAAAAATACAAGTTGACAACATTGAGCTAGAAATTGCTGATTCATATATTTACCTTGGCCAGCTGATTTCAATGGATGGCAACATTATGAAAGAACTCAACAGACGTATTAAACTTGGCTGGAGTGCATTTGGAAGAAACAGTTTTATCCTGAAGGGGAAATTGCCTTTGTGTCTAAAAAGAAAGGTCTTCAACCAGTGTGTATTGCCAGTCCTCTCTTATGGATCAGAGACATGGAGTCTAACAGTTGGAGCAATACGAAAGTTACAGACAACGCAAAGGAGCATGGAGAGGTGCATGCTTGGAATAACTAGGAGAGATCGAAAAAGAAACACTTGGGTGAGAGAGCAAACTAGAGTAGAGGACATCATTGTTAAAGTAAAAGGGCTGAAATGGCGATGGGCTGGGCATATTGCAAGAAGAACTGATCAACGATGGACAACAGAAATTCTGAACTGGATTCCAAGAGACCACCGAAGACCTAGAAAACGTCCTCAAACTAGATGGGTGGATGAAATAAGAAAACAGGTTGGGGTGACGTGGAAGCGAATTGCTCAGGATAGACTTGTGTGGAAAGCATTTGGAGAGACCTTCATCCAGCAGTGGATAGATAATGGTTGAATATGATGATGATGATGATATATATATATATGATATTAAAAATGCTTTAAGTTAAAACATGGAGAGCAATGAAAAACATTGAAAAATACACAAAATAATTTTACTTACATGCTGGATGATATATGATAATCCAAAGCTGGTTTTTGCACGTTTTTGAAAACCAATGGATTAAATTATTAAAGCAAAGCAAATAGGACACAAAAATGAAAAGCTAAGCCAGCCAAATAAAGAACTGAGTAAGAACCAATAGAATGAAGTGTTTGAAACACCCTACATGCTCTTTTTCAAAGGGAATTGCACATAGGAAGTTCCCATATATGGCATGTTTCTGAAGGAAGTATTCTTGACAGCAGGTATCTCCTGATCCCCTGACATGCCATGTTATAAATTATACGATATGGATATAATAAATGGAATAGAAATTGGACCAATTTCAATTGGATGCAATTTCTATTCCATTGATTACTGAGTAAATACCCTGTATTTTATTTCTATAGAAACTGATAATATAAGTTATTTTTTTACAGTTCAGCATTAGTTTTGATGGCTGTTTTAGTTCCTAAAATATGGAAGGTTTTTCAGCCCGGAAAACAAATTTATTGGACTCATTCTTCCTTGACAAAAAACGATAGAAACTAAACACACAGATGAGTGTTCAACCATGTGAAATGCACAAATCTTTTAAAAGGGGGAGAGGCAACTTGTTTCCGATTTCTACTTTCAGCCAAATGTCTGATTCATTTCATTTTCTATGACATAATCCCAGCTCAAGGGAGAGGGAGATGGGGCAAATGCCTCCCCTCATGTATCCACCATTCATTTATAATCATAATTAAACATATACTAAATAGTTAAATCTTATATGACTAAATGAAATTTGCAGATTACATCAGTTTCCATTCCATTTCACTATTCTGAGAATGGACCTAAAAATAAACTGTACTGAACTATCTAGTATTATGTCTATGCATGCAGGGAATGTTTAAAGTCAGCAAAGCTACTATAGAAAGGGTCAAATCCTAAATGACTTTCAATGATTTAAAGAACAGCAAAAAAGAGTATTCAAATGGTATTTCTTAAGGCACTTTCCAAATGTACAAAGTGAGAAATGTAATTTCTTGAAATGCAGGAAGTGGTGAATTATAATATTAACAATATAGGAAATATTTGGGTCTTCAAAAAGGTATGCTGGAAGTAGGAAAAACATTAAGCCAGAATATATATAACATTGGAGTTTCGTTGTTCTCAATGTTGGGAAAAAAACTTTTTTTAAAAAATAAAAACTTTTTTTTTTTTGGTTTCAACAGGTTTTTTTAATTTTATAATTATTTCAGGAAGTTCATAATTTTAATTATCTTGAGAAAGCAAATAACATAGTGCTATTTTAATTAATAAAATTTATAATCGTTATACATTTTATTAATATAATAATGTAAAAAAGTTACAGAAAACAAACCTTTTTCATCCGACATATTAAAAAATTACCATGAACGTTTTACACTGTACACAACCTGGTGTGGGTATATTTCTGTAAGTCCTAAAGATTAAAACCTCTGTAACAGTAATAATATAATATAATTATTTGTAAGAGATATTTTCACCATTCTCAGTGTTAACACAATTGCCAAATGGTCAACATAAAGCCACTGGGGCATGCTTTTTGGAATTTTTCATGGATAATTGATGATTAATAATTGTTGACACATGCGTAGCAGTTTGGACTAGAGTTTTTTGTGTTTTTTTTGTAAAGAAGAACAAGGGACACCACCTTGGCCTGGAGTCTAACCAGTGTGCCTTAACCTGCTCAGCCAAACAGGTTAATGAACACAGAGACTTTTTAGACTCATTTATAGGTAAAGATTGTCTTTTGAATTTTGTGTTTGCTTAGGCCTAGTTCAGTCAACATGACATGTTGCTAGTGATTTTGGCTCTTGTTTGGGGCTAGTTATCAGTGATTTTGCCCAGATTTAGAGCTTTTGCTATTTCTTTGACATCTCTGCAAGGTTTCTCCAGATGTAACCTTGTTGTGGTGTGATTCCATTCTAGATGGCCTGACACTAACTTTTGTTCCTAAATCAATTACCAGACTATTTTTTGGCCTCACATTAATGTTCATCTTGTTTCATCTGCAATTTTTTTTTTATAATTCGGTAAACTCCAGTTGACAGATTTCTGGTGGGCCATGAGTAGTGCTAGAATTATGAGTTCCACTGATATCGGTGGTTTCCCTGCTGAAAGCTTTTTTCTTTAAGATGTGAAATTCCACTTATAAGGAGATCTTCTTGAACTGAATTATATAATGCGTCAAATGTAGTTATGAAGAAAACTGAGACCAGTTTGTATGATATGGGATAATGTGCTGCTTCATTGATTGGAGCTTTCGATAGAGAGCGATAGAGAGCTTTCGATAGAGACTATGATTAAAGTAATTGAGTCTAGACTTATCTTAAAGAAAATTTTTGATTGATGCCTGGGGAGACTTGGGCGACAAGCTCTTGCATATTGAGCAGGCCCAGTCTGATATTACTGACAACTTGGACTCAATTGAACAGAACAATAAACGGTTCAATCTAATAATGCATGGCTTACCTGAAGTGGATGACAAAATTACTGTCAACAGGGTTACTGACCTTTTAAATAAAGGTTTGGATATTTCCTTGCTTAGAACAGATATCTGACATTTTCCAGGTGGGAAGAAATAATCCGGTAAACATGAATCACTCTAGTAAATCAATACACAGGCCTAAATTTGTTAAATTCATTAGAATTGTTATTAGAGACGATATTTCGGAAAAAATAAAGTTCTGAAAGGTTCTGGGATAGCTATTGCTGAAGACCATATAGCCTAAAGAGGAACACTGACAGGTGAAATTCAGAAACTTGGCTTGGTGTGGTGAATGAGAAATATGTTAATTATATAATAGAAATAAAATACAGGGTACCAGGGAGGAAATATACATACAAAAAGTTAAACACTGGTAAAATAGCAATGAAAAAGATCATCCAAGCTTTAGGAGTTATCATCATCAGGAGTAATGATTACTTCTGATGAAGGACTGCTGCTGAAAGCGTCCGAAAGCTTGAGTGATCTTTTTCATTGCTATTTTACCAGTGTTTAACCTTTTGTATGTAAAAAGGTTAATTGTAATTATTGTTATCCTTCCATTTATTGATATATATGCCAGTGAGACTAGGATCTTTACAAACTTTATCCGAGATTGTGTTCTTCCCTTAGTGTTCCGGTTACTATGGTGGCTGGGCTATCTTGTGCTGTATGCCTGCCAAAGATCGTCTGAAACCACATGACTTCCTCAGAATACTTCACTTTTAATTATGTGAACTCATATATTTTGTTTAAACCAGAGAACCTTAAGTTACTTTACTTCAATATATGTAGTATTTTCAATAAGATTAATGAGCTGTAATGCATATTTTCTCTCCAGCTCTCCAGACCCGATTTTGTCTACTTTGCTGAAACTTGGATAAAGGGTTTTGACTTTATTGATCTTGATGCCTGTAACAGTCTTCGTCCTGGTAGGTGATCTGCCATGACAAAGAGGTGGAGTGGCAATATACATGTGAAATGATTTCAACAGAACTTTAACTCCTCAGTTTTGTATTGTGAATGATTTCCGTGAATCAGTTTTAGTGGAACCAACTGCTTTGTTATTTGTGTTAATTATCATCCACCCTCAGGAAATATGGGTGAATTCCTTAATTACTTCGACCCTTTGTTTGCTTATGCATGTACTAACAGACTTTACATAATCTATGTTGGTGATTCTAGCATTGATCGGCCCTGCTCCTTTGGTGCTGCTGGTGAATTGTTCCATCTTGACGACTCTTAATTATTCAGAAACTTCATTGAAGGTACCAACCAGACTTATTTTCAGATTCTGACAGTGCTAGATTTATGTTTTGTTAACATTGATGTTATCGACTGTGGTTATGTAAGAATAATTGAGTATGTTATCAGTAACTATCTATAGTATCTTATTAACTTTTTAGTTTAAATAGGCCAACTTTGATTTTGTGCCTATTGATGACATCCCTGGTGTTGAGGTGTCTTATGACCTTTTCATTGATGGGGTTGCACAAATTTATAACGAAGTACTCCCCAGGACGTTGTGTCTATACATAAGAAAAATAGAAAGTGTTGGGCGAACAATGCTATTAGGTGAAGGATAAATAAGAAAAACAGACTATCCTCTAGATTCATCTCTACATGAGACACAAATGATTTGTAGATATTTCATCCTTTCCAAAATAGACTAAATACAGACAGTGCATGGACTAAATCCTGTTACTGAGTTTATGATCCTGTGAGGACTTGGAGATATTTAGGTAACTTGACTAATCAATATGTTAAGTATCGAGATATCCCAGTAATCAGCTCAGGAGATACATTATTCTCTGATCAGGTCAATATAGCCAATGTTCTGAACACACACATATTTTACTGAGGCCTCTGCTTTTATTAATTCTGAATTTGACCCTAATGTTCATGATTACAGGGACTTTATGGGGTCTGTGAGTTGTCATTCACTAGCGCTTTCGCTATTTACTACCAACGAGATTCATGCAGGATTTCAAAGGATCTGGCCACAAATAGCTCTCCTAGTAATGATGATCTTCACTTTCACCCTTTAAAGTTTGTGTCAGGAGTACTGACATCTGTTGTTGCTAATTTGTTTGACCATATTATAATTCAAAATGAGGTTCTTTCCACCTTTAAGATCGACAGTGTGATTCCAATTTTCAAGAAAGATAGTCTGTTGGAACTGGGTAACTATCACCCTATTTCTATTACTTCGGTTTTTCAAAAACTTTTGAAGTTTCTTGTCTGTGGAAGGCTATACATGCAAACTGAATAATTTACCCCAAGCAGTATGGCTTCCAGCATATTAAATCTTTAAAGCAGGCACTCCTGTACCTTACAGGAAAGCTGAGACAATTGTCTCCCGTGAGTTTTCAATGAGAGTGTTCATTGATATCAGCAAACCCTTTGATTCCTTGGATCATACTATTTTATTGGAAAAACTATACCCTTGGAGTCAGGAATCTGTGAAGGGACTTGTTTGCTAATTATTTGTCCAATCAAAGACAATATATACAATATAGTGAATTCAGATCCTGTGTTCGGGAAGTTGCATTTGGGATTCTTCAGGGTTTGGTCCTTGGTGTCTTGTCTTAATTTTCATTAATGGTATCTTCTAATCTTTCATTCTTTCCTTACCCTTTTCACCTACAACACAACCTTCATTAAATCCCATTCTGAACTTTCTCAACTGCTGCCTGTGTCTGGTTCCCAGATTCTTTGTATCTTATCATGGTTTAAAGCAAACAGGCTCAGAGTGAAAGAAAATAAAATGAAGAGCATTATTTTCCATAGCAGGAGATTTATGGGTACATATCCAACTTACTTATCGATAATTTTGCACTGCCCTACTCTGACTGTTAAGGTCCTGGGTATTATTTTCCAATCAAATCTATCTTGCAATTTTTATGTTGACTTTGTTGTTTCTTGCCTTTGTTGTATATTTGTGATCATGCTTAGAATCTGCACTTACCTTCCCATTTGGGCTTTGAAGCTACTATATTTGCTCCCTCTTGTTACCTCATATTTCACACAGTAGCACTGTTAAGTCTTCACTAGCTTTCGAAATGTTCAAGAATTCTGTTTTAGGTGATCTAGATTTTACAATCCAAATTAATTCGGTAACCAATCCATGGACTTCAATCAATCAATCAGAATTTATTTATGCATAACATCTATAAAAATGAAATACATTGGATACAAGTTAAAAATAAGACTATTTAAAACACTTGCAACCATGGCACTTTGTTTAATTGACGCTCCAAAATATATTCTTTTAATTTGGTTTTAAATTTACTTTTTGGTTTAATTTCTTTAATTGTTGGCGGGATATTGTTCCATATGTCTATTCCATAATAATTAATATTGTTTTTACCTATGTTGGTTCCTATTTTTGTTTTATTTAATTCTTTTTTGTTTCTTGTATTATAATTATGTTTATTTTCACTTATTATAATCGAATTTAGGTGTTTATTTTCCTTAATCATTAACGGCGGATAAATATCACCATGATTATAATATAAATGGAAACCACGTGATGTGCTGGCACCATTATTCACATACAAGTTTAACTTCAAATTTCTGGTTTTGTTTCCTAAATCATCTGTGTGGTTAGCTTGATTTTCAGCTCATTCGTTTTGTTTACGGTATTTCTTAGTAATACAGGTTCTTTCTAAGTGACCTTCTTTGGAGCAGAAGTTGGATTTCGATGTTTTGTTTTTACAAAAATCAGGTGAATGTTCGTTTCTACATAGAGAACAGTTTAAGCCTTTCTAGGCTTTAACAGCAGTTCCTTGTACTGGTTTTATTCTTGGTCTGTTGTGGTTCATTACTGTTTCACCAAATTGGCTATTTTTTCCTTGCATTTCTTTGGTATGTAAGATGGAGTTTTCCGGAAAATTTTTGGCATTAATAACGCTCTTTTGCACTGTTTCCATAGCGATAGCCATGTCTAATGCTTTTTTTAGTGTTAAAGCAGGACCTTCTTCGAATAAATGATGTTTTAGATGGTCATTTCTAATACCACATACCATGCGGTCATGCAACCGGCCATCCAGGTCTGTAAAATTGCATGTATCACTCACGTGTCGCAGTTCCGCTACATAGTCAGAAATGGATTTGTTTTGATGCCGGTCTCTTTTATTTAATTTGAATCGCTCAACAATTAAATTCAGAGTTGGGCTGAAATGTATATCGAGTTTCTCTTTAATATTTGTGAAAAAAACTGTTTTCAAGATTATCTGGTTTCACTAAAGCACCCGCAATAGTGAATGTAGCATCTCCACAAACTGTTAGAAAATGTTCCTTTTTTTAAGGTATTCCGTTATTTCATTAGCTTAAAAGTAGAAGTTAATTTTCTGGGAATAAGCTTTCCATGACATGCCCACAGAGTATTTCTCTGTTTTTCTAAAACGCGCCATTCTTGGCGAAAATCCTAGTTACTGATTTGTTAGCGTTCTTGGTGAAAATGCTGGTTACTGGTTTATCGGCATCCTTAATGAAAATGCTGGTTGCTGGTTTGTTGGAATCCTTAACGAAAATGCTGGTTACTGGTTTGCACTGGTTTCCATTTGTTTTTCTTCGTCGCCAACTGTTGTGTCTGGGAGTATTCGTAAGGAAAGTAAGGAAAAGGAGATAACTACCACGTTCCAAGGCCTAATTTTAATAAAAAGATTAAATCGAACTCAATTACACACACAGCAGTTATATTCTATATGCCAACATTCATTCTTATGCTTACATGTCATAGTCCATGCTCGTGTCCCCACGTCACTCTGCCAGTTGCCATCTCTCGACATCCAAATACATAACAAACTGCTTCAGACTTTTACTTGATCTATTTATAAAGTTCCAATGTCAGGCAAATCGACATATTACTGCACTTTTTTTTTCTGAAATTCCATGTAATTCTGGGAAGCTCTTTTTAAACTCATTTTTCTTAAATATCAATACAAGTAAAAATTAAGCATTTTCTGTTCACTGAACTATGTCCGAAAAGGCAATTTCTTTCCCTTTCCTGCCTATTTTAATGAGTTCAGTAAATTTTAAATATTGAAAAAATTATTTTGCTTTTATATGTTTTCATGTATTTATGGGACATACTGTAAAAGTGAGGCCTCTGCAATAGAACCCAGAGAGGAAACCAAACTAATTTGATTGAAGAATATGTTATTTACCAAAAAATCAAGTAACTTTCTATTCATGAAATATTCAAAAATTTTCAAAGAAACAAACGACAGAATTTCCTCTATAATTTGACCAATAATTTCTATCACCCTTCTTATAGACAACCACAACTCTAACAATCTTGAGACAGTCAGGAAAGTAGCCAATTTCAATATATATAATAATTATTATATAAAGCAAAATGTCAACAAAGGGCTCGAATACCCTTGACCATCTGAGATGAAATACCATTGTATTCAGAAAAATGATTCAAAATCAATCTCATAAGAAAGGCAAAAAATTACCATGTTCAATGGGAGGAATAAAAAATGAATTTGAACTTAATAGAAATCTTTTTAAAAATGTAAAGTTATCAATAGAAGGCTGAAAATGAAGAAATAGAAAAAATAGAAATAATTTTATTCAACTGATATACAGTGGTTGTTGATACATCTGCTATGACATTTTTCTGATGATACAATTGAAATTTGATTAAATTTGGGGAATATTGATAATAATGGGTTAAAAATGGAGAAGAGCAGAAAGCAAAAGCTTGTTGCAAGGCTCTCCACACAGAAGATAATTAGAGAGCAATACTATCAAAATGCCTCCCAAAATCATTAAATGTATGTGTTTCTTAGAACCAGAAATAATTTTAATGTAAAATTTAATTTGTGATGGAAGAAATTCCACTGAAACAGGATTACCAGAACATTCCTTTATTCGTCTCAAATTTCATTCCATATAGAAGTCATTAAAAAGATTATGATAATATGAAATTTTAGCACGATGAATATCCCTATTCAATTCATTTTTAAACTCCTTAAAAGAAGTTAAACAGTGCACAGTATTTGCTCTAGGTAGTTTTTTTTTTTAATTGTTTTTTTCGACAGATACAATTACAAAGTGAATTGTTCAGGGCTTACAGAATCTCTTGCTTCTAAAAGTAAAAATTATAGGAGAGAAATGATCATATACATAATATTCACCAAAAAATCTTAAAAATAATGAGAATTGGGATTTAATATCTAAATTATCATATAAGGAATTTCAATTAAAATACTGAAGGGAATCATCAAAAACTGAAATTCTATTGGTCGGGAAATTTTGTTCTCCTCTTAGCCGATGATGTGGTAGTATTAGATGATAAATTGCTCGCAATGAAAAGATTGATTTTACGGTGCCTGCTAAGAACCAAACCCACAATCTCTTGACATCTGGCCATGGTCTCTTCCAACTGAGCTACAGACGATCTATCATCCTCTCCCCTGAAATTCTATGTTCATCATTGTTTGCATGAGTTTTACAGTGCAAGGACAGAAAATATCATGCTGCGCTGAGAGCTAGTTTTCTGCGAGGAATCTGAACCTCTCATGGCTTAGAGAACCGACTCCCAGACTATGGTGAACAGTTAGTTGGTAAGCTTTCTTTTTTGGCACAAGTGGAAATCAAACCCGGGATAATCTCGTACTAGATGAATAGATTACCACTACTTGGCCTTGTTCTTTAATTAAACAATGCAATAAAGGGGTACAGACTCATTTAACTAAAGCAAAATCAAAGACAAAAAAAAAAGCAAAAGAAATGAAAGGAAGATGATCACTAATATAATAATCAACAGCATGAAAAATACATTGAGGAAATATTAGAAACAAAAGCATCTAATAATGTATTCAAATTAGACGAGATTCTAGTAGAAAGATAAATAGAATTCACACAATTGACTGAACACAAATCCAAGAGAGAGGATGGCGTATGGGTATTAACGTGCAAATCAATATAACAATCATCCATAAAAAAACGTGTTTGCCAGATTCAGTAGAAAATTAAATAACATAGAACCTCTAAAAATCCACAAGATTACTCCTAGAATGACAGTAGCAACTTGAACTTAAAGTAACAATATTCTCTACTGTAATAATTTCTAAATTATTCTAAGGAAACATACACTCATTATTAACACATAAATCACCATTCTCATAAAAAGGAAGAACAATACTACCCCCAAGACAAGCAGGGTGATTATAAATAAAAGGCAATATTCAGAAAAGAGGGAAGTAGAACCATCCAAAAACCAAGTTTTAGTAAAACATTAAAAAAAAGAGAGAAAAGAAGTGAATCCAAAAAATGATCAAACAAATCACAACAGAAAAGAAGTCAATGAATATTGGCTGAAAAAAACAAAAAAAATTGGGGGGGGGGGTGATCAGCCAAGGAAATTTGAGCACACAAAAGTGGAGGTGAAAAGTTATTACAAAATCACAATCTAACAAATCCATACTAGTTGAAAACCCAAGTGATAGAGGATAACTTGTTCTTTTTTTTAAAAAAAAATATTCATCCATAATTACACCAAACAACTATATAGTTATTAGGAGTTCTAAACTGGCATGCTTTAAGAAACAAACCATTAAAATAAAGTGATAGATGTTTATTAACATGAATATGACTGCTCATGCCTGAAGAATCAGTTTCATTAGTAAAATTCTTTTTTCTGTTACATGGTTTGAATTAGTTTATTCCAAACATGTTAAGGTGAAAATCTGGAGATAATACCTTGTGGCCTACTCCATTCCCTAGATGTCTTTCCAACCCTATGGCAATCAACAATGTCGTTTTCAGATAATGGTACAGCAAATACACCAGCTATATTTCTAATAATCTCAAAGAAACTCCCATTTTGTTCCCGTGAAACAGTAAACTTCAATGTCTAAATTCTAAATTTTCTGTTCAAATGATAACACAGTTTTTCTCAATTGCAAAGACTCAGTACATAGTTTATATCATTTTCCTCAAGTAGGGAAGTCTCTGACCTACTGATTTACGCCAGGTCAGACCTCAATGTTTTCAACTCATCACTAGCATCAATGCAGTATTATGAAATAGATTTAATGCTTTCCATAAGTGGTAATAACCTAGAGATATCAAGTTTGACAGAATTTATCCATGCAAATAATTTTGCAAAATGACCATTTTCATTATTTTTTTAAATAGTATAGCCATGGGAGAAACAAGCAATACATTTTCATTTTTAACGACTAACTTTAGCAATTTTACAAAAAAAAAGATGACTCACCAAAATTCACACAGTAGAAATAAAAAATACCCTCACAATGAACACAGACAATTCTATACTCCTCACGATCTCCTGAGCAGACAGTGTAAGATATTTTTGACATTAGGAATAATTCAGAACCGTAATTCAGTTTAGTATAACCAATGAGAGATATTTCTCCAAAAAGCCAATGCACTAATCAGTAAGTTGGCAGCTTACGACAGAAAAAATCCACATTGAGACAAGATATTAGCAATACAGTACAAAGATAATAAATTACCACAGAAATCAAAAGTAGTATAAACACCTTAATTTCCAATGAAATGTAGCAAATAATGTAACGCCTATAAGCATGGAATTTCTAAATTCAAGTCACGATTAAAATTAATGTGAAAATACACAATTATAATCGAATTCAAAGATGTTTACAGGGATATTAAGTTTATATTCACCACACAATAATTTTTACACATTGCTCACATAATGAAGGCATTGTAACAGTACTTTTAATATGAAAAAATTGTTTGTCACCATGAGTGTTCGCATTAACAAGGTTTGAATGTAAATGTATTGTAAATAATAAACACAGAAAGCAACAGCAAAATTCCAGTTATGCAGTGGTATCGGATCTATAACTGGAATTGTGAAAATTAGTAATTTATAAATAATGAGAGTGAGTTCTACTGAGTTTAGGTAGTATTGTTTTGTCTTTAAGTTTTGATAGAAAATATATAAAAAAAACTCACCTTTTCTTAAAGGGCTTCCGTAGTTTATCGGCCAAAGTAGACTAAAAAATATAAATAAACTACATATTTACCTGATAATCATACATGGGCAATACAGTTATAGTTTATACTTTTATTTCAAAGCTCACAAAAATAATATTGATCTAAATTTCATATAGATTTGCCTTCAATCTTGTACTTAGCAGAACACTAATCATTTTTGTAAATTCATTATATTAAATGTTTATAAATGTACCAAATAGGCAAACTTGTATATACTTAAGAATTACTATACAATAATTTTTTTTTCCACCCACGTTTAAGTAGCTCAAACTAGAGCTTTTTTTTATATTTGGAGAAAAAGGGGCGCCATCCTCGTCCTGGATTCGAGGACAAGAACAAACGCATTTTTCTCCGTATATAAGGATGTAAGATATTATTACCCTTCACAGGGATAACACAATTGCCAAATATGGTCAACACAGAAAAGCCTCCGGGGCGAGATTTTTGTGAGTTTTCGTGGGGGAATTTATTATACAATAATTTTTGCCACCCACGTTTTAATAGCTCAAACTGGAGCTTTTTATTTATAGTTGGAGAAAAAGAAGCGCCGTCCTCATCCTGGATTCAAAGTAAGATTTTATTACCTTTCACAGGGATAACACAATTGCCAAATAATGGTCAACACAGAAAAGCCTCTGGGGCGATATTTTTGTGAGTTTTTCGTGGGGGAATTTATTATACAATAATTTTTGCCACCCACATTTAAGTAGCTCAAACTAGAGCTTTTCTGTGTTGACCATTATTTGGCAATTGTGTTATCCCTGTGAAAAGTAATAATATCTTACATCTTAATATATGGAGAAAAATACGTTTGTTCTTGTCCTCATTTGTCTAGTAGGTCAAAATATCGCAGGCTAAACGTGGGGACCCTGGTTCGAATCCAGGATGAGGACGGTGTCTCTTTTTCTCCAAATATAAAAAAAAGCTCTAGTTTGAGCTACCAGCGTGCAAAAGATTGTATAATAAATTTCCCCAAGAAAAACTCATACAAATCTCTCCCCGGAGGCTTTTCTGTGTTGACAATTATTTGGCAATCGTGTTATCCCTATGAAGGGTAATAATATCTTACATCCTCATATACGAAGAAAAATGCATTTGTTCTTGTCCTCGTTCGTCTAGTACAGTGGTTCCCAACTCAATTTAAGCCGCGGACCACTTTTCCACTTCAATTGTACCCGCGGACCACTTTGAAAAATTCTCTTGAGTTGACAGCAAGACCTTAATAAAAAGGTGAGCTTGGTCTATTTTGGTAGAAAATGTATTTGTAAAATCGTTCTTTGGAAGAAAAAAAACAAAACAAAATCTAATGATAATGCAGTCGAACCTCATTAAGATGAACACGCTTAAGACGAATTACTTTTAATATGAACCGTTTTCTGAAGTTCCATCAGATTGTAAAATACTACAAATATGCAATCAATTTCATTTTTATAATTAATTTTAATATTTAATAATAATAATATTTTTATAAGTATTTTTTTTAATCGTTTTTTTAAATAATGACCCGTCTAGCGGACCACTTGGGACTCCTTCACGGATCGCCAGTTGGGAGCCACTGGTCTAGTAGGTCAAGACACCGCGGGCTAAACGCGGGGACCCTGGTTCGACTCTAGGATGAGGATGGCGCCTCTTTTTCTCCAAATATAAAAAAAGCTCTAGTTTGAGCTACTTAAACGTGGGTGGCAAAAATTATTGTATAATAAATTCCCCCACGAAAAACTCACAAAAATCTCGCCCCGGAGGCTTTTCTGTGTTGACCATTATTTGGCAATTGTGTTATCCCTGTGAAGGGTAATAATATCTTACAATCTAAGAATTACTGTTTCGGTTTATTGCAGAACTTTTGTTATGAATAATTGATAATATAAATTTATTTTATGAATTTCACAAATTCAATCTTTCCAATAGCTTTATTAGCAATCAAAATAACCCATAAAGTATGATAACTTGAAAAATAATTTCTATAACTATGTACTGGCTTGTAATCACGGAATAGAAATTGAAAATATTTTATAATCATCAAAAGCATTTTATTTTCCAGAATATATATTGTGCATTATGTTTTGTTACCCCTTTAATGTCCCTTTGGAGTACATAGTTATAGTTCAGATATACTTACAGTGTTCAGTACCGTTCAGCGTTTAAGCTGAGTTATTTTTTTATTTTTTTTTGTAAAAGAATATTTTATTTTGCAAAAAATTTAAATACCACTTTCGCTAAAAAGCGAAAGCCCTGAAAATTAAAAATTTTATGTCGGCATCCACTGTCGACAATCATAAGCATAAATTTGAAGAAAACAACGTACCGTCAGAATAGAAAATTTTCAAGAAATTTGTAGGTGCCTGATGTAAAGAAAGGAGTTTTCATTTTTGCAGTGACTACAGTTTTTAAATCAAAATGAAATGAATGGAGAATTTCCTTCACTGTGCTCAATCAATAACCGAATATGCGGCAAGTATACCTATGCATACTGCAGATTGTGAAAGGGCTTTCTCCCAAATGAACTTGATTAAAACTGACTTGCGAAATTGTTTAACAACGAACCATGCAAGCAAATTGCTAATGATAAATATTGAATGACCTGTTCGAAATAATTTTGATTTTGAAAGTGCCTACCAACTATGGTGTGTAGCAATGCCCAGAAGAATTGTACAATAATATTGTCAATTATATAATTTCATAAAAACTAAAGAGTTTTATTTGTAGCCCGAAATTTTAAATATGTTATTTTGTTTAGCGTTCGCCTAAAGGGACAAAATTTTCAAAAATATCGGAAGTATTTAAATTAGAAAAAAAAACTAAAGGAATTTTAAAAAT
>QLNU02015360.1:4015053-4033218 GCA_006491805.2 Dysdera silvatica | reverse complement strand
GTATTGCCTTTGCAATTCATCCTTTGATGTTGCACTGAATTGCTGAATTAGGGCAACACCACGCTCTGTACGGTCATTGATATAATTTGTTTTTCACAAATCTCACAGCAACTTTGAATGATTCAAACTTTGCCCAGGTTTTACTTGGTGTTTGTAGAAAAGAATCATCAATGACAGCTGTTTGGAAGAAAACGTGTGAAATTCACAGGTCAGCAATACTTCGTGGAAATGATTTGATGAAGTGTGAACTTCGTTCTTTCATGTTCAGAATAAGTTTTTCTTTTTCATTTGACGACAGGAGCTGTGAGAAAAGAGACAGGGATGATTAACGTATCCAACCTGTTCTAAATTATGATGGTGAGACATAGGCATTGCCTATTAAGGGTATCCAAAAGCTGTTAGTGGTACAGAGGAACATGGATGGAATGACAGATGCTTGATATTACTCAACGAGATTGAAAAACCTGTAGTTGGATCAGGAAACAAACAAATTTATGATATTACTGAACAAGTAAAAAGTTTAAAATGGAAATGGACAGTCTGTATAGGTAGAAAACTGACAACAGATGAATCAAAAGGGTCCTGAAATGGAATCTACTTGACATTACATACCCAAGGAAAAGACAGAAGATAGATTGATGAAATTATTTGTCAATATGCATTATTCATGTACTGTGCATTACATATTTTGAAAAACAAAATCTAATCAATTCCTGTTGACAATGTATATAATAATCTAATAAAATAGTATTTATTTTAATTAAAATATTTACAAAAATTAATAATTTACTTTTCTACGATGACTAGGAGGTATAATGAAGTAAGAAATGACATTGTGTTCTCGCAAGTATGAATTTCTGTTGGCACCTTGACCAGGCTCAACCTCATACTCGCCCCGCAAAAAATCAAGTGTTGCTTGAGTAATATGTACCCTCCTATGATAAAAAATAGTAAATTAAAGCACAACAAAAGAAACATAATTTTTAAAATTTACAGCAGAGAAGTAAATTAAAGTGTAATAAAGGACATATTTAGGAAAGAAAAAAGCCACAAACCATTTCAATGACAAAAGCACATTTAACTTTGCTCCTTTCTTATGAACAGAATAATTTTATACTAAGAAAGTTAATTAATATCATTAATTTCCTAATCCCTGTGGAATGTTTATTAACCTGTGAGTTTGTAAGTAAAATGCACTAGCAAATGTCATTTCTGTTGATTGTGTCATCGTAATTTAACATGCTCATTTACGTGAGAATAAGGTTTAATCCCTTTTGGGTTTTTTTTCCTTCATAATATATACTGAACAGTAATTAAATTAAAGATACTTGTCTAGTATGATGTAGCACCACCTTTCGCACTAGTGATAGCGGTGATTCATCTCAGCATAAACTCAACAAGACACTGGAAGCGTTGCAAAGCCATACAGATTCATAACCTCTGAAGAATTTTCAGCAGTTCATGAAGATTTGATGGAGAGATGGGAACAGAAGCTCGAACATCTCTCTCTTGATAGCATCTCAAATATGATCGATGGGATTGAGGTGAGGTAACCTTGCTGGCCTGGGAAGCAAGTTCATTTATGTATATGTATTTTGTTTGTTTTTTCTATTTGATCTTGTGGAGGGATCTCTAAGGGTATATTCTCAAGACCAACCATGCATGTACATGATGAATTTTATATATAGTATGCAAGTATAGTAAATGGTTTCATTTATGCATATATTGTGGAAAATAAGTTCATTATTATTTATATGTCTGGAGTGTTCCTCCAAACATTTGGATACAGTTTGGGAGTGATAACATAGTGCATTATTTTGTTGATAGAAAGTCTCCAGAGTGATGTTGAAGAAAAATGGCAGCACATGGTCATAAAAAATATCCGGGAAATTAAACTGTGAATGACAATATCACACATAGCTAGAGTCCCATTTCTGTCCTTGCAAAGAGTCCCCAGATGAGAATACCACCAGTTTGAAGAGTATCCTGCTGGAAAGAAGAATCTGTCTCTTCATGTGGTTAATGCCCTACTTATATCTTGCCATCTGCATATGCCAAGACGAATCTTAGCACATTAGTCCAAGCAGCATTTTATCACATTTCTAGGGCCCAGTGGCGATGTTCCCATACCCATACTAAGCTTTACACCTGGTGATGTGCAGTCAGCAGAGGTTCCCTCGTGGGACGATGGCTTCTGTACCCCATAGCGAGGAGATTGTTCTGGATGGTGCGGCTGCTTACATGTTACTGTACACCAGTATTAAATTGCTGAATGATCTGTTCCATTGTTAACAATGCAAGCATTATGATAACCTCGCTCATCCACATGCCATTGTCCATGGCAGTTGGCCATAGCAGGGATGATTTTACAAGAAGCGATGTACTAACAGTATACCCTTGACACAGTGGCTTGTGAAAATCTCAGTGCTCACACAACTTCTGAAATGGAGTGACAAATTCACCAGACCCTAATAATTTGTCCACAATCAAATGCACTCAGATCATTCATCTTACCCATACTGCAGTTTATCTATTACTGATACTGTGAGCCTCACTCCTTATATTGTCATAACAGATCACTGCTTATATTATTTCCTTTCCATTTTCACACCCACCCACAAAGGCAAATTTTCATAATACCAGCATTAAAAAAAAAAGCGCTAGATTTTAAAGCAGGCAAACGCTAATTTTATTCGATCTATTAATTTTGTTTTTGTGTGTTGTTCTGATGTATTGACATCTGGCTTATTGATGGGACTTCGTTCATGAAACTCTAATATGGTGAGTGGTGACTCTTTTGGTGTGCCTTTACCTTTGACTTTATTGTTCTGTGCCATACTACAAAGGAGGATGCCAAAAATGGCCTATGGGTGTTCAACAACAAATCAGACTTCATTCGATGCATCTCACTGAGTAGATACAAAGTGTCAACGGGCGCAAAGCTGTCAGATCATGCAGTCACGAGTTATAGCTCATAGGTCATCCTGTGAGGAGGATCTCCAATGTTATTAGTATTTTATCTATCAGTATTCCACAACAAATCAAATGCCATTCGACACGTCCCACAGAGTAAATAAAAAATGTCAATGGGCGCAAAGCTGTCAGATCATGCAGTCACGAATTACAGGCCACTAAGGAAGAGGGCCAATGCTATTAGGAATTTGTTTATCAGCTTTCCACAACAAATCAGATGCCACCCGTAACTCATGACTGTATGATCTGACAGCTTTGTGCCCATTGACATATTTTATCTACTCAGTGAGGCGCGTCGAATGGCATCTGATTTGTTGTGGAACGCTGAGAGACAAAATCCTAATAATATTGGAGATCCTCCTCACAGGATCTAGCAACTTTATTTAGGCAGCAACATGAACAACAAAAAAATATACATTGGGATTACAAATCAATGTTAGTTTAAGTTAATTATAAGAACAAAGACATATCTACATTAACATTATACGAAAATATAGATGCATAAAATTAATTACAAAAATATAGATACATCAAAATTAATTAAAAAAAAAATATCAATACATTAATTAATATACTGTGAAATAAAATTTTGTCCATGTCTGCCTGGGTAGCGCAGGTAAAGACGTAGTCTGACAAAGCCTGCACCACCCAGGAGATACCAGATAGCCAAAGCAGCCCCATGGGATATCACTGCGCAAACATCAGCGAAAATTAAATTAAGTATGAGATTGATTAAATAGAATTAGTAAGATGACTTTCTATGACCTATAACTCGTTACTTCATGATCTGACAGCTTTGCGCCCATTGCATTGACACATTTTATCTACTCAGTGAGACGCGTCGAATGGCGTCTGATTTGTTGTGGAACGCCGTAGGCAAAATCCCATAGACATCTGGCATCGTCCTTTAAATTGATCTGTGTTGATGTTTTGGGCTTCCATCATGGCGACTTGTTACCGATGTATGTGTTGCCAGGCTAATAATGTCAGTCTAGGGATTCTGGTCTTGGGTCTGTCATTTTTCTGATTTTTGGTTGTATTATTGAGAAACCGTTATTTCGAGTTCTTTTGCTATATGTTTTGCATTAATTTAGGTTTATTGTTTGATTTTATGTGTAGCTAGCCTGTAAACTTGTCGCCTGGCAGTGATTATGAGTAGGGTTATTGCCACCAGGTCCTCGAGTCAGAATATGGCTTCCAACTTGACACCAATTTCATCACTCAAAAAATAAATATCTGATACTAGAAGTTTATTTAAGGTGGAATTACTGGATGTTGCCAATGAACTAAGGTCAATGATTAAGGAGGGTTTGAGTGGAGTTGGTTCCCAGGATGCTTCACAGGCTGGGGTAACTGACAGTGACTCTTTCTATGGGACGATAACTGATATGATTAACTCCAGATTGGCAGCCATTGAGTCTAAACTTGAGGCAAGCCTTAGTTTATTAGGGAACAGAATAATGGACATTGAGCAGGCCCTGACTGACATTGATGATGCTGTGGATCGGAGTGATCAGAATTTCAGGAGATCAAACCTGTTAATCCATGGGCTTCTTGGAACCAAGGATGAGATTGCCATAAACACAGCGATAGATTTCCTGAACTGTAGGTTTGGTCTAGCTCTAATGAGAACAGATGCATCTGATGTATATAGACTGAATGGAATTAAGCGACTATCTGAAAGTTGTCATGATAACCAGGCATCCGGACCTATTGTCATCAGGTTCATTAGACTTTCTATTAGGGACCACATATTTAGAGAAAAAAAAGAGTGCTAAAGGGGACTGGTATCTCAATTTCCGAGGATCTTACGCCCAAGAGATGTACAATGACAGGTCGGTCCGACCTGTTGGACTAGTGGGGGAGACATTGTCGTTATGGAACCTATTAATTTAAAATAAAAATATTTCTGGTTTGCAGATGTTTCTGGAGAGATTGGCTGGACATGTGCCTGGTGAATCATCTTCTCGTTAACACTGTCAGGTATCATAGTCCCTTTTGTTCTACTACGTCATGTCTGCGCATGGCTATTCCTCATTCGTGGAGCTTAATAATTTTATGTCGACTCATCCCAATTTTTGTTCTTTGTTGTATTTCAATATTCGCAGTATTTCAGGTAACATTGATAAAGCTTGAAGAGTTGCTATTGGGTTTGGATAGAGAGCCTGATATAGTTTGCTTTTCTGAGACATGGCTGTCTGATGGTGAGGTTATTGACTTGGGTTTAAATTATTCGTTTTTTGCTAGGGGACGAGAGCACCCTAGACGGGGTGGAGGTGTTGCCATATTCATTAAAAATTGTTTGGTTGATAGTTTGATCCTGGAACACTGTAGGATTGAATATACTATAGAGATCATTATGTTGAGAACCAAAGGCTTTATTATTAGTGTTATTTATTGCCCTCACATCCGAAAACTTCAATGGATTTTATGATGCTCTGAATGATTTGCTTAGCTATACTACCACCATCGGTTTGCCTTTTATCTGTCTTGGAGGTTTCAACATTGATATGTCCTCGACTTCCAGAGCTTCCCATGACCTGACGAATTTGGCAAAAATGGCTACTGAAACTCTTGAAATTATTGTTAGTTTGCCTACGAGAATCACTTGCCACTCTCAGACTGTCTTGGACTTACGTTTTACACACATAGATGTCACGTACATGGGTTACACTGGTGTCATCATGTGTTCCATTAGTGACTACTTTCCATTTTTTATTGGAATCCCAGTGGGCTCAGCCATGATTAAAAGGTCTAAGCCTTCATTCAGAATGGGAAGATCATTTTCACAAAGGGCCCTTGATGAATTTTATGCAGTGCTAGTCAACACGGATTGGGGAGCTAACTTTTAATGAGGATGTCAACCAAGTGTACGATGCATTATTGGAGCTTATTCTAGTAAATTATAATAGACTTTTTCCTAAAAGAAGATGTGGTGGAAACAGAAAGATCCGTAAAATATGGATGGCAAATTTCATCCGGCGTAGAATTGGAGCCGAAAATAGATTATTTTAAAAATTTATTCACTTCCGTAGCCAGATAGATCTCCAAGTGTTCTGTTCTTATCGAAATATATTAAATAGAGACATTGCCAGGGCTAAGAGCAATTTTTGCTCAACGACATTTGGCACTGGTGGCACCGCTCACAAATGGAAATGTCTTAATCGCCTAATGAGGTGGGAAATTCGTCCGGCGATAATTTCAACGTTGTGCTTCAATGGTGAAAATATAATGGATCTTGATGAGGTTGACGACACATTAAATAATTCTTTTAGTGAGAAAACTAATGAAATAAACTCTGGTTTTGATTTATGTCTTAATAATTATTACAATCTTATGGGTCCTCAAAGTATTTGTTCTATGTTCTGTGTTCCATTTGAGGATTATACGATACTTTCTGGCTTCCGAAGTCTCAGGGTTGGTTGTGCTCCTGGTCCTGATGAATTACATCCTTGTGTGTTAAAATATGTGTCACCTATACTTGCTCCGGTCTTGACTAGATTATTTAACCTTATTTTGATAGAGGCCAGGGTACCTAATGCGTTTCAAGTTGCTCGGATGGTTCTTGATTTTGAAAAGGGTAATTCTCTTGACCACGGAAACTATCGCCCAATCTCTGTTCTATCAGCAATTCCAAAAATTTTTGAGACATTGCTACATGAAAGGATGGTTAGATTTCTTAGAGAGGGTGACTTTTTTCACCATCAGCAATATGGCTTTTTAAAGGGAAGATCCACTGAGACGGCGCTCCTTTCATTTATCGATAGAATTAGAAGAACATTAGATAAGAGGCAATATACTATGGGTGTATTTTTTGACATTAGAAAAGTGTTCGACTCTCTTTACCACAAGATTATTTTTCATAAGCTTGAAAATGCAGGTATTATCTGGAAGAAAATAGTATGTCCAGAATGGAATTGGAAGCTCGGAATTAGGAATTGTACGACACAGTCTTCCACAGGGCCATGTGTTGGATCCACTGTTGTTGCTGGTTTTTATCAACGGCATCTTCTTGGCTTTCGATCAGGCTCTTTCGATTTTGTATGCTGACGATACTGCATTTGTGTTTTCATATAGTGATTTTTCTGCTCTTCTCATCGAAATTCATACTCACATTATTTTTATATACAGTTGGTTCAAAGCTAATTGCCTAAAAGTTAATGAAGCTAAAACGAATTGTATGGTGTTCCACAACAGAAGACTTTTGGATCCACTGCATTGCTGATTATTAATGGAATTCCTTTGCCCTATTCTGATTCTATAAAGTTTTTCGGAGTTGTGTTTCTTCCTACTTTGTCTTGGAGTGGCCATATTGATATGATTGTCGCAAAGCTCTCAAAAATTGTGAGATCGATAAGAAGAGTGAGATATCTCCCAGTGCATTGTGACTCATCTACGCCTCTCTAATGATACCCCATATTGTTTACTGCTCAATTATCTGGGCTCAGGCTGGCTTGACAAACATGAGAAGAATACTTCAACTTCAAAAATGTGCCCTTCATGTTCTTGCCTTTCGATCAGGAACTTGGGAGTGGAATCTGTGAACTCAGTTCCATATACTACCTTTCGATAGACTAATTTACTATAGAACTGCTTGTTTAATGTATAGAAGGATTGTGTTAGGCTTAAATTCTAAACTAATTAACCAGAAGGAGAGAAACACCCGATATTTTCTACGGAGAGGATTGACATTCATACCAATTCAGACCAGAAACAACTACATGTACAATCACATAAATTCTAGTAGTCCTAGGGTGTGGAATACGTTATCTACGCACCTGACAACCATCGGAAGCCATGAAGCGTTTAGGACTGCGGTAAAGCGCTCCCTATTTAATGCATTAGACAATACTATTTGGATAACATAGCCATTTAGTTTTAATCTAAGCTTTATCTATTGACATGTTCTTTGCTCAAATTACTACTAGCATATGTAATGTCCAATAGTAGGCCTATGATACTATAACTGTTTGTTTGGAACCGATTGTGTAGTTTTTATATACTTGTATTTTATAATTTTGTCTTATAGTTTTCGCCTATTTGTACTTGATCTATTTTAAATTTCTTAGCATTTTTATTAATTTTTAGGTAAATTTTCAATTCGTTTTGTGTTTTAATTCACTTGTTGCAATGTTCGAAGTTTTAGGCACCTGTCTCTATATATTTGGTGTTTTTATAGTTTTTGTTTAGTATAGTGTTATATTGGTGTGGTAATAGTTTAGTATAGTGTTTTATTGATTTTAAATTAATAATTCTTTTTATGATTGATACATTTGTTGCAATATTCAAAATGGGTTTGGGTAACTGTCTGTGTGTATTTGTGTTTTCTATTTTATTTATTTTATTTTATATTGTTAATTTTGGATTGTTCCTCCAGTTTTTAATTTTTGCTTTTTATTGTTAAGATGGTATAAATGCGCTGTCTGAAAATGTTTATATTTTGAATCATATTTTAAGGGAAGCCTGGGGCTCATCAAGAAGTTATCTATTTTTTCCCCTGGCTTCCCATGGGGGCTTTGCCCCTACAAAGAAATCGTAAATAAATAATAAATAAATAAAAATTTCGTTTATCTGTTGTTTGAGGAGAGAAAATTGTAGGGAAGTGGTGAGTGGTTTGGCGAGAGCCACAACAGAAGCCCATACTTGATTGTAAAAGGGCACCATTGTTTTTAATCAAAAACAATAAAAAAAAACCTCCATGTCTCGGTATCAGTATTATGTCTAAGTAACCAAAAGTGGCCACACTGCATAATTCACCACACGGCTTCTCTCTCCTCTTAAAATTTTTCAAAAATTGAAGTAAATCGACTTGTGAGGTCATTTTTAGGCATCTCTTCTGCGTCATCATCATACTTTCTGTCTGATGTCATACTTGAGCATCTATTTTGATTTTGTAATGCCATTTTCACGTTTCTCAAAACTTTCGTTTTTTCATTGCAGCGAAATTATGTCGGAAATACTTTTACAATTCGTTTCTAGTCGTATTTTTAATTAAGAATTTGCAGGTTTTTAGTGATTCAATTACGTCATCATGATTTGTCATTCCGCTTTATTTCTAGTCGACATGATCGTTTACAAACGAACTACCTATTTGTATTATACCTTTTGGCTACTTAATTAGACATAATGCAGAGACATTAATGAGTTTTATTGTTTTTGATTAAAAACAATAACCACAGAGCTGGCGAGGCCCCTCCCCCTTGATGTATCGTGTAGCGGTATCTCGTACCCTTTCGGTTACTTACACATGACACTGATATTCAGACATTCATGTTTTTTTTTATTGTTTTTGATTAAAAACAATAACCACAGAGATGCCGAGGCCTCTTCCCTACTCCCCTCCCATTTGTTTTCAAGTATGAATTTTGTAAAAAGTAAATACTAACCCAAAAAACACTGTCAACAACATTTCCAACATGACGGAAGCTGACTTAGCCTGCTGCCGATCAGTTTTGGCAACATTGCAAAAAAGTTAGGAGACAGAAGCTATGTGACGAACCATGTAGTGTAGTCCCAAAGGGTATAATACAGATAGGTGGTCATCAGTATAATACAAATAGATAGTTCATTTGTAAACAATCATGACAGTCGGAAATAAAGAGAGATTGCAAAACGACAAATCGTGATGATGAAATCCGAGAAGAACATTGCCACACCTTGGCAACAAAGCAAGCATAGAATTCATCTCTGTATTGTATCCGGCATTACTGATTCAGGAAAAATACTGGGTCCAAAAAAATTCTCAAGACCATCACTCCATCCTGGCCGACAGTCACTATGATCTTTGGGGTCCGTTTTAGCAATGTTTTGAAAAAGTCGCCACAGTAGATCTATTTTGCACTTTTACCAAAACCTTTTTATTGCACTATTAAAAAAAATAAATTTGGTGTCACTGCACAACACATTGCCTAGTGAATTTTTTTCTAGTGTTGCTAAAAAATGACTGCAACAGGCAAAGTGACCAGGCACCATGTTGTTTACAGCTTTTTTTGTAATTTTCGTGAATCAGTAGATGAGATGTATCAGTGAAGGAATTGTGGGGAACCTCCTCCTACTTCGGGCTGTGCCCTTGCTGTCCGTTCAGATAGTCTTTGAGTACCAGTGAATCAGTAAAATATTGAATCACAAAATTCCTGCAAAATGGGGAAAATAAAAAGCGAGTACTCACCTAGTTCATGGGGTGTTTGTTCATGGTGGGAAAGTAGTCTTAATTGCATAGGTAATCCATAAAAAAAATGAAGAATCAGACGCTCAGACATTTTCGTTGCAATAAACAAAACACAGCAAACGTGAAGCAAAAAGAAAATGGCATATTACCAATTCTCACTGTATCATACAGATGTGTGACGTCAGAGTGTGTGACATCACAAGCCAATTTACTGAAATTTAGAACAATTTCAAGAGCACACAGAGAGAGAGAGAAGTAGGTAACACGCCATGCACCTGAAATGTCTTTTGCTCTGACAGAAACAGAGGACTGAGGTCACCATGTCACTTTGTTCAGGGTAAGATAATTTCATTGTTTCATTTCCATCACCCCTAAATTCACACTATGAGAGAGTCGAAAACCGGTTCATTTTAGCATGCGTTTTATGCTGGATTGCTTCAACGTTTAAATGTAAAAATGAATTTCACAAAGTGAAATCCTAAATGATGTGGTTTGTACAAAGTTTAATAAAACAAAAACTACCGTAAAATTCAGGAGTGCAAAGCCTTATCGACAGTTTTAAGCAAATCAAAGCTGTTTGTATAGTTAAGTCAATCAGCATCTTTACTGGTCACCCTACTTAAATACCATATTAAATACCACAGTATTCTGAAGCTCTATCGAGTAATGTAGATATTTTTCCACTAAACTTTAGAACTCTCTTTTGTTAAATCTAAATATTCATGTCATTCCAGGGAGCATTATAATGCTAATAAATATTAGGATGCAGATTTATGACTTATGCAGCCCTGAGAAATAAAATGCATGTATTAGTCATTAATTTATTTATTAACATGAATAATTATAATGACATACCCTGGTTCACCTCCGGCTTCCATATAGTTAGCCAATGTTACATCATTACTCCATACGTCATACTGCCATTTCCGCAGCCCCAAAACTCCACACAGAACACGCCCGGAATGAATACCAACTCGCATATTCAAATGAACATCAGTAGCTTCCACAACTGATCTAAAAAATTGAAAGGACACAGTTTAAAACTAACATAGATATCTCGTAATTCGAATTATTCGGTTGAGGAAGGTGCAATTATTTTGTTCTAGAAGCTCTGCTGATATCGTTGAGCTGTTTATTAGTTTTTGTTTTACACATACATATATGAAAATTACAATAAGTATAACATTCATGTAAAACCATAGCCTATGCTGCACCGTAGCTAGATGGTTGTCCATCGCTGGCAGAATCATCCAGATTATCCCTGTAACAGACATATTCTCCCCTGTGAATTATTTCAGTCGATTTTATGCCCTTCCTGGCCGGAGCCCCTGGCACGTGCCTCCCACGCCAACCCTAGCTTCGGCTTTGACCGTATGTACAGTCTGACCTTGTTTGGTACAGAATGACCCTTGCTGTCCTTGCGCCATAAAAATGCAACCAACCTATAACATTCATACGATTAAACTATACTCTTAAGGCTACGGAAGTGATACGTCTAGGTTTAAACTCCTTAAGTTTTACCTAAGTATAGGCTTTCACAATAGAAATTCATTAAAAATATGATCATTCAGAAAAAAAGGTTGAATAAATATATACACACATGCAATGAAACATCCCTAAGGCAACCACCGTATGTACAGTGAAAGAATGGTCACTTACAGAGATTTGGTCTCTTAACAGAAGTCTATGATGTGTGAATAAACATGAAATTAAACAAAAAGCAATTGAAATTACATACATAAATGGCTAAATTTGTGTCGCATTAGCATACAAATATAAATTTAAAATATGATTTAGTAATTTGAAATTTCAATTTCAAGCTGTTAAATTTACAACTTTTTAAAAAGAGAACGAATGGAAATTTATTTTTCTGTTACAATCTTTTTTTAAACCACCAGATCAGTAAATAAATAAAATATTTTTTCGTCTTCAGCAGATATTGAAAATAAAGTTTTCATTAATCTATTCATTTCTGTGAGTATTTTCTGAGACCAGAGGGAAGGAAGAGTTTTTCTGTGAGGGTTTTGAAGATGCTTCTTCATCAGAATCAAATTGAGAGCCTAAATAGTAAGAAATAGGAAAGTTTTAAAATTTAAATTAGAGTTTAAATTAAAATATTTTTTTTATAATGATAAAATCTTGACAAGGAGAATTACTGTAAATTGTTTACTCCATTTAAGGTCAGAATACAAGAAAGTGAAGTTCCCCTCCCATTCTTCGTTTTCAAATGTGGTCAGTTTCTAGAAGAATGTTTCCCCAACCTTCTTCAAATCGGGGCCCTCTTTTATAATAGCCAAATAATTAGCCACTTCCCTCTGTCCAATCACACTACATTTTACACAATAAAAGTAATTTTAACAGTAAAGAAAACACACCGATATAAAATTATAAATATTATCTATATTCTATTAATAAAATAATATTGTTGAGATGAAAACTTAATATTTAAAAAGATCTTTTAAGTAAACAAAAAGTTCTTCAATCGGTCGACGGTCTCAATTTTTTAAATTATTTCTATAATTATTTTCTATTTTATTATAATGTGCTTGTTTCATTAATTCTGTACAGCTTTGTTTATCCGCAGGAAAAATCGAAGAGCCATTTTTTAAAACTGGAGTATTCACACTGACCCAGTCTGTACACACAGATACTTATGGAAAATGATACACTAGAAAACCAAAGTCAACAACTTGCAAGGCCTATTCGTGACATTGAAGCCCACATTTCTTTTGGATATTTTAACCTGTTTTTTAGAGTAAATGATTGAAGATTGCACTATTTTAAATTAAGAAGATCGTCAATTATTTTCAGTAAACATTTTGTGAATTTTTGATAAATGTGTTACTAATTAACACATATAATTTTTGGTATGAATAACATTTGTTATAATTTTGAAATGTATTGTAACATTAATATTTTCTAAGTTACTTGGATATGTTATAATTTTAAATTTAATTAACTTCATATAATCTTATAAACTTTAATTAATTTCTACCCTTCTTTTGGCATTATCAGTTTACTACCTTTATTCTGGAATCTTTTCTTCCACTTCAAACTAAAAACACCCTCATGGCAATGTGGATTCCATGTCTGCAACTTACCCATCTACACTCCTTGCCATTAAAATATCTTCAAACTCATTCTCTTCTCACCTTCTAAGTATTTTGCCATATATCCACTAAGAAACGTCGTAAAAATGCTAGTGCCATTTCGGCCTATCTTAATAGTAGTACCCTATGGGGAAATACAACCATCATCGGCTACCACTTATGGCCTAAGTTTATGAGAAAGTACAAGAGCCAGGCCACACCAGATGAGCACAATTGGCTGATGAAATGTATGACTCATCCACCAAATGGAGCCAAAGATATCGGCCAAAGTTAGTGGGCGCATTGCCCATGTTATTAAATGGCCTGTGGAAATAAGCTCTTGGCTAGATTTTTGGCTCCGTTTAGTTCTCGAGTGGCCAAAATACTTTCTTCGAAAACTTGAAAGTTTGCAAGATCTGGCAGACACATCGACCACTTTACAAAATGTAAAAGACGAATCTTCTGAGGGCTATGTGCCCCTGGGTGAATATCTTTTTCTCTTCTTCCTGTGCCCCTTGAAGCTTTAAAAGTTTAATTTTCTTTAGTAACTTAACGTATAATGTTCTGCATGTTTTTCTTCTTTTAAAATGATTATTTTGCTTGGGCCAAACCCCATAAAAGGTAAAATTGATGGGATTAACAATTTGACATTGGAATTCTTCCCAATTATAAAAAAAATTAAATGAAACTCATACTGCTGAATTTGCACATTAATGTCTAAAATAGCTGACAATTATTGTTATTTTTGATAATTAAAAGTTTTAATTCATGGGGGCAATTATTAGAATTTTATATTTTATTGTAAAATTAATGTCATTTTTACTTGTATTATTGAATATCAAAACTATTAAAAAGCATTGCCAGAAAAAGATGCAATTACTTTAGTATGTTATTATTTTAACATTCTAAGTGCAGGCTTAAGTAGTAAACAACCAGGTTGTTTTTAATCAAATAATATTTTAAATGGGGTTTTTTGAGATTAATGAAGTTTAGTTTGTTTTATACTCTACGGTGCTCTTTATGCACCGTTCCTGGTGTTATTAGTGGAATCCAACCAATTTGTAACCACTAGATAGATCACTAGTCTAAAAAAGTAACTAATTTCCTAAGTTCAATTTAGGAAATCAAACCTTTGTAGATTTTCATGGGAATGAACCTAGATATTCAATTTACGAGAATCGAACCTGGTAATAATGGATGTTTGTAAAAATATTATGTGGTGTAATAATCTCTTGCCAAGTTGGCGACTTAATAATATAAATAACAAACTATATCTCAAATAATTCTATTACTTATTCAATATAATCAACACTATTGTAATTGGTTAACCATAAACCAATGTATTAATAAATAAATAAAAATAATAAAAAATTTAATTAAATTATATTTTCATTTCAAAATCACCCCACAATATATGTTAATGTATATTATAGATATAAAGTTAACAACCATTAGTAGAATATTGCAATGTAGCCATGTTGAAATATAAAAGCGTTGGAAACATTTGGTATGAAATTCTTTATAAAAATAATTGTGGCAACCCCCACCGAATCAGTTTGCAACCCTCAGGTTGGGAACTACTGTTCTAAAGGGAGAATGGTTTATGATGGTCTCTGAGTAGAAGTAAAATTAACGTTACGTCTACGAGAAAGAAATTCGTCTCAAGTAAAGTTAGTCGTCAAGTAAGGTTATTTTTTAATAGAGGTTTAGCTGTATATAAAATATTTATGCCCATTAGTGCTTCCGTTATTGTGCCATGGGGATAATGTATTTTGTTTGTTCACCACACAAAATATCCAAGTTTAAATCCCACAATGCCAAATGCTTGCCGTATTGCGGGATTTAATTCCTTAGGCAACAGGGGGTTGGATCCCTTTGAAAACTTGAAATTCTAAGGCAATATGATCATAGCTGTCATTTTGGAAAAAAAAAAATTCAAATAAAAACTTCTGTTGTTATTTATTTTTTACATGCATACACAACTAACATCACATTATACAGAAACGAAAAAGTGGCACAATAAATGCTGGTGAGTTAATTATATTACATATGATGTAGTTATGCTGACATAATTATAGAAATATTAAAACAGTTAATTGCTTTAAGAATGTAGGACAGTTAACATTTTTAAAAGGTACTGGATGGAGCGAAAGCAATGGTTGAAAAGCAGATTGGAAAAATATATCTCCCCCCCTACCTCCCAAACATGCAAATATTGATGAAGTGAGCCATCCTAAAAAAATATGTTTGAAAATGCGTATGAAAGCTTTGAAATACTAAAAGAAGGCATAAAATAAATTTTTACTATTTTGCAGTAAATACATGCTTTTGAGTAAATATAATAAGTATGTATGCATGTATTTTGAATAAATACCTGCAGAAAAAATTAAAATTATTCACTGAAAATTGCATCTCAAGGAATCTTTTACGTAATGCAAATTTTCTCAAAAATTGATTTTGAAAAAAACAAAGTTAAACATTTAAATGTCCAAATTTATAACATTACTACACTAAAAAAACTTTTTTCGATATAAAGCAATCATTGCATCATAATAATAAGACCATCCTCAGAAAGATGAACTTTTGCTGTATTTTTTAGCATGTAAATAAAAAAAAACTGATGATTTTCCCTAAATTCACTACTTTTTCAGGTATAAGCTTCCTTAACACGCGAGTAGGCATGCCGATTAGAGGAACGTGTGCAGGGTGCTTTGCACCCCATCTGATTATATAGCATTATTTCATTAAAAACGTCCAATTTTACAGGGAACAATAAGTGGAATTTTCTCTTTGTCACCCTACCCCAAAGATTGTGACTTTGAAGGCAACAGGAAAGAGTTTGGCCAGTTTCAGAAGCAAGGGCGGACGGTTCTTTGCACAAATTGTAAGTTGTGGGGTCAGAGCCCGACTTGGAAATGCTAGGGCCTGGGGCAGACACTCATGAAGGCGCCCCCACCCCTCCTGTACCCATGACAGATTTCTAATTGCTATGCTTATTATAGACATGAGCAAATGAATTTTATTTACAAGACCAAGGTCAGTATAAAATAACATTGTCTAGCCAAATGAGTTTGAGGGAATTCAAAATATTTTGCCCAGAGCCAGACTGGTCCACCGACTGGTGCATCCTCATGGGTGACAGGGCTAGCGCCTCCGAATGAGCAAAGACTCGCATTCTCTGAAAATCAAAAGCATGCCATCTTTGAGAGTACCCAGTCCGTCCCACAAGGTGATCAGGAGGAGGAGGAGGATTGTGCAAGGGTTTCATTGGGAAGGGTGGCCACCCTTCCACATCTTGGAACTAGCAATAATGCCTATTTTTAACTTTTTAGTACAAATATTGATATCAACTATATGTTTCGTTTAAATACAGTCGAAATCTATTAAGTGCACATCGATGGGGCAATGTAATTTTGTGTAATTAAGTGACTTTTGCATTTAAGCGTTATCCTTTAAAATACAATTTTTTACATAGGTGTAGAGTCATATGGGCCTGTGGGGTTTGACTCCCCCCCCCTCCCCCAAGTAAACAAAAATTTGTGTTTGACATTTCCCCTATAACTTTTTTCATGTGTTAACAAGTTTTTGTTGTAGCCAAAAAATTTCCCACAATTCGAAGAACGATTTTTACAGTCACTCATTTTAGAAACGACACGAATTCCTTACAGGACGAGTAGCAAAAGCAACGTGGTGTGTTGTCGAGATTTTCGATCTGGTAACACTGACGCCCTGTGTTGTGATTGGTTCACGTGATCTTCTAGGGTCTGATCCTGATCGCCTCGTGTCCACCCCTACTTTTGCCCTAGATTAGCACCACTATGACTAAGAAAGGAAGTGTTGCCTAGCCTCGACTGACTAGCTTGTTACGTCATCAATAAATTAACCAAAAAAATTTCATGGCTTCCATGATTCATGTACTTTTTACGAATATCTTGAAGTAAATTTAGAATTTAGGGGCCCCTCTAAGTTGGGGGCCTGGGGCAGTTGCCCTGTGTGCCCCTGTGTAAATGAGGCGCTGTGTAGGGTGTGAAACACCCTGCTCGTGGGTTTATATAAAATGGAGTTTGTTGGAACAGAATTTTTTTTCATTTAGCCATAAGTACAATACAGGGTTCATACTGTCTGGGTAAAAAAAATTCCATGACTTTTCCATGAGTATAAACTAAAAACATTTCGCGGCCGTCGAAACCATAGGCATAGAGTTATATGGGCTGGTGGTACCCCCAATAATCTGAAATAAATTGCAATTTTACATATACTGTAATGTATAAACGTACATAAAATGTGCTTCCCCCCCACCCTCCCTGCATAATTTTGAGAACTCTACGCTGATGGTCGAAACATGTCATGTTCACTTAAAATATAATTTTGACTCCCAGTATTAAATTAAATTCACAAATAAAAATGAAATATTAATTTTGAAACGTATTCTACTGCAAAATATATAAAATAATGACCAAAATCAAATTATTATCCATTATCCTATATTAGAATAAACAATGAAGTTAGATTGAAGATTATTGCTTACACCTTGCAATATATTGCTTAAAAAAATATTCACACACTAATGTTTGTACTAGTTAATTTTTAGTTTTGCAACTTTTCATCAATTTGCACTTGCACATTCAAAATTTGAACCTTGTTTTTGGATACAATTCTATACAAACTATTTGATTTTGAAATTGATGTGAAGTCACAGTTAGTTTCTGATTTACCTGCAAAATTGTATGCAGATTTTTGGAGTTCTAAAACATCAGATTCTAAATGTTTCAGTTATTTCCTTAACTCATGATTTGAAAAATACCGGGCGGTTACTACGCCACACGTGCGAGATAAAATGTCCGAATCCGAAGTGTGTGGTCACGTATAGAGATGTCAACCTGAGAAAGTAGTCATCAGTAAAAAAGTCAAGAATTTTCAGCAGTTTTCAGTAAA
>QLNU02015360.1:3998401-4014953 GCA_006491805.2 Dysdera silvatica | reverse complement strand
TAGATTATATGGTCGAAGATTCCACTTCGAAACAAAATCAGACGGATGCTCGCTCCCTCCCTCCCTGCAGCGTTTTGGAAGTTACGTGGTCACGTGCATTAGAATAGCGGTCGCCAACCAGTGGTTCACGGAGCACTGGTGGTCCGCAGAAAAATCTGGACATTATTTGCATTTTTAATGATTTATTAATAATAAAACAAAAATAATATTCTAAGAAATTCTCATATTCTGAATGACAATTTTCGCCTTTATATTGCACTAAATTCACGAAATGTGGTCCGCGGGATTTAAAATTATGAATTTAATGGCCCGTGAGGCCCGAAAGGTTGGCGACCGCTGCATTAGAAGACATTCTGGTGCCGCAAAATGATGATTCAATCTCGCGATGAGATTTTTACTACACTGTAGCGTTTAATGCTACCCCTTGAATTTAACGAACTAAATTTGTATACTTTTCCTCGAAGATTAGTTCGGAATACCTCTCTTCTTTTCGAATCAACAGAAACATCTGCCTGTGTGACTCCTTCTCTCAAAATCTTTCACCATTTTACTAAAATTTCAAGATTTCCTCTGCAACAGTTCAAAGATCAACTGCGGACCACACATATAATGCTATGTGGGTTTTGTTCCCGGAAGCATAAATCGCTACTCAAATAATAATACTTTGACACTACAGAAGTCGTAAAATTCCTAAGTTTGACAGTACGGATGGTCGGGACTCGAGACCTGTCAACGCCTTAAGCTCTTTTATTGCCTCTTGCCGAATGATGTCCAGCAGCCCCAACTGCACCTGAAATTCGCTTTTATGCGCTTGCGCAAACCTTTTAATCCAATGGCAGCGTTACTTCCAAGTAACTCCTCCTACTAAAATTTTGCAACAAAACTGGCAAACGCTGGAATTTTTGTGTGCTTCGAGACCTCGCCCTGAGGCTGAATAGCGGCACCCTGCTTCACGCCATATAAGCAGTATTGTTTAATCTTAGCTCCCCGTGCGACTAAGATATCAATACAGAGTGGTAAATGGTCCCTCTGTTTTATGTTTAGTTAAGGAGCGGATCGAAGACCCTCCTTTGAAAAATTTTGGCATTCTCGTCTTCGACCAATATCTTCAATTTCGTATAATTTAAGTGTATATTATATAGCTGTGAGTGTAAATAAATATTAAAAAGCACCTAAACGCCTCGTGCTTGGATACCAACGCTACCAAATCTTTCGGTTAAGATGTCACAACACGCAACATTTTTAATGTAGAGATTTAGGTTAAAATTGCTCCCAAAAAAATATTTCATGACTTTTCTATGACTTCCATGTGTTTTTTTAAATTCCCTGACTTTTCCATACCTGGAAAATGCAAAATAAAATTCCATGACTTTCCAGGATTTCCATGACCCGTTAGAACCCTGACTACAGGCCTGCACAAAAGTTTAGACACAGAGGCAAATTATAAATAAAAGCGAGAATTTGCATTGAACTTCGCCGATATTGTATCTAAATAATCCTAGAACCAATAATAAATTGTGCAACTTAAAAGATTACCAAAAGTACTGAAACAAAATATCCCAACACCGTAATATTGGAATCTGCATGCCACAAATGTTTAGGCACATATGTCAGATTTATGCAAATTAACGGCGCGAAGTTCCCAAGTGATCGAAGGGGCGTTTCCCAGAGTTGTTATATAAGGCCTGAAATAATTTAGAATGCTTAGAACGATGCCGAAGTCAAAGCAATTTACGAATGACGAGATTTTGAAGATTTGGAGGCTGAAAACTAAAGGTAAATCTGTTACTCAAATTTCTGTTGCATTGAACCGTTCAAAGCGAGGCATTTATCGAGTGTTATCCCGGGGTGATCAGTATCAACCAAAATCACGATCTGGGAGGCCTCGAGTGACCAGCATTCGGGATGATAGACAAATACGAAGATTGGCTTCAAATGAAAGCCTGTCTGCAAATCAAATAAAAAACACGTTAGCAATGCGAGTGTCAAGAGAAACCATACGTAGAAGGATTGTAGAATGCAGGCATTTGAGATATGCAAAAATGCGCCGCAAGCCCTGCTTGCAATTACATCATAAACAAGCACGACTACAATGGGCAAGGCAGCACATATCATACAGTGACGAATGGCTGCAGGTGTTATTTAGTGATGAAAAAAAGTGGAACTTAGATGGTCCCGATGGCCTTTCGCACTACTGGCACGATCTTCGAAAACGCCCCTTAAGTCGGTTCAGCAGACGTCAAGGAGGAGGTTCAGTCATGGTTTGGGGAGCCTTTAGCTTCAATGGACAGACTTCTTTGGCGTTTTTGAATGGAAAACAAGATTCCAAGGCATACCAGGCAACTCTTGAAAGTCACCTATTACCTTTTGGCGAACTTTTATGTGGACGAAACTGGGTTTTCCAACAAGATAATGCGTCCATCCACACATCCAGGTCAACAAAAGAATGGATGAGCGCTAAAAATATTACAGTTCTCGATTGGCCTGCTCTTAGTCCTGACTGTAATCCCATCGAAAATGTATGGGGCATACTAACGAATGTTGTGTATGCCAATGGAAAGCAATATCCGTCCGTTTTAGAACTTAAAAAGGCTATAGAAGAAGCGTGGTTTAATTTTGAACCAGAAACCTTTCAAAATCTTGTGCTTTCAATGAACGACCGCGTATTTAATCTAATACGAAGTAATGGTGGCTACATTGATTATTAAAATTGTTCATTTCCTTATGCAAGTGCTAAAATTTATGTTTGTGCCTAAACTTTTGTGCCACATATTTTACTTATTTTAAGTTATATATTGCAGCAAGTTCGCTACTGATGTGATTTCTGTTCTCAAATTTTTAATTTGCATATTACATGTGTTCATACTTCGTAATATTAAAGTTCCTACTTCTTCAGTTTTAATAGTATTTTGTTATACTCAAATTTGTGTTGTGTCTAAACTTTTGTGCAGGCCTGTATAGTACATTTGTAAAGACGAAAAAAAATATAAGTAATTCTTGAACGTACAATACTGTAAGTGAACAAAATCGAATTTAAAGTTTTCAACTCATGTCAATGCATAAAATGCAAATATAAATCAAGCGATTAGATTCTAATCCACTTAGAAAAAAAAAATATAAACAGTAAAACGAGTGATGACTCTTAACTTGTCACTTAAGAATACAAGCTTCTTCCGTGGACTCCCTGAGGGTCAGAGGATTCCTGCTTTTAAACGCTGTGGTTTTCAATTTGCTGAAAATGTTCCTGATGACGTGTATTTACTGACTTAATAAGTGTAAACACTTTTATGATGAACCATTATCGAAATTTATTGTGCAGCAAGACATTAAAAAGTTCATTACATAAATATGCTCTGCAAAATTTTCTGGTTAATTCTTGTTTATAATATCTATATGAATATAACTTATACGTAGTGTGATTAATATTCACTTAGTAAAAGTGAAGAGAGCATTATGAGTAGAGAATGTGTCTCTAAATACAATATACTGCACAAAACATATGTATAAAAATACATATCAACATTTTTATAAAACCGTTGCCTCCAATATATGGAGTTTCTACCGTATTACGTTTTTAGTTTTGATTTATGCCCCAAGATTGAATAACAATCTCTATAACAGAATCGAACAGAGATCCAAGATCTCTATAACAGAATCGAAGCCTCAACGTGCCTATCAAAAAAGTGTCTGCGTATAAAGTTAAGTGTTCTTATAACAATATTCGCCCTTAGTTGTTAAAAATGTCCCTGTTCGTTAGCAATTCTCAAGCAATGTATATAGGCATTCGTCAACCTTATCGTTAGAGAAGCCAAACTTAATTTTAAAATCTTTTAAAGACAAATGAACTTACTATTCTTATTTATTATAAGGACTTATAACATGCACTTATTCTCATCAACGTATAGTTTTCAAAATTATTGGGGTGGGGGCGGCAAAGTCATATTACGTACATTAATATATTACAATATACAGGATACTCAGAAGATATCTGGACAAATTGTAAAGGGTAGTAGAAGGAAACAAAACCTCTTATTGCCGTAGAATATGTGTCCGAAAATGCCGCTATAAGCGTTGGTAGTTTAGAAAGATTTGAAAGGTGAAATCAAAGACAGGCCAGATGGAATGTAACAAAACTTTAAATGAATCTGGTTTTTACAGTAGACGCTCAAAAGCGTGGCCATCAAAACGAGCTTCACATCATCGGCGCATGGATTTTCGCACATTTTCAAAAATTTTAGATATGTCCAGAGCAATTCTTTTAGCAACGGATAGGCGAAAAGGTCTGGCTCAGATTTAAGGGGGTTATCATACATGATGCTCTCCATGTGTCCCCGTATGAAATTCCAACATGACAAATTTAGTCAGCGTGGTCACCAAGAACAGGTCCATCTCTACCAGCCCAGTGGTTTCCAATACCTTTAAATGATCTTTGAGGAGCTCGTCCGTTTCCGTTCGCAGCCCCCCTAGATCAAACGGATAGCTGGAAGCTCCGAATTCTTATAGAGATGAATGCCGTTGAAAATCCCAAGGGGGAATGACGCCTCACATCACTACAAGATGCTATCGACTGAACTAAACAGTGTCCTCTATTAAACGTGGCATTTACGGACACATATTCTATCGCTAAAAAAATTTATTTTAGTTCCCTCTACCACCCTTCACAATTTGGCCAGATATTTTCTAAGCACCCTATATATAAAATTACAACTTAAAACTATTGGGGGGAGGGGGCTCGGACCCCACGAGTCCATATAGCTCTACATCTATGTATGCTAATTATCCTTATTCATACATTAAACTTTTCATGAAACCAAATTATACATATACATGCGTTATAACAATGCATATGCATATTATAAGTTTTAATAATGTTTGGTTTGGGTACATTTACTAAGGCGTAATGAAAATATTAGTGTTTATCTAGTGTATTTCGTTTTAAATTATTAATCTGAGCGTGAGGTCAACACCAGAGATGGAACTCTGGCCGGTTCTTGGATTTTTTTTTAATTTTCTGATCGATAGATGGCGCTTCCGTCGCACATATTTATATTTTCGATAGCTCATATCAAACGGGACTTACGCAGGCAACTCTAATTACCCAACAACATTTTTATTTGTTGTTTGTTAATTGTGTTCATTCCCAAAATATTCTTCAAATATGATGTTTTAGTCTAAATGAGAAAGAAATTAGTCGAGGACATTTAATTGCAATATCAATTATGGATGAAATTAATTCTGTTAAAATATAATAGGCGAGGCCGCGCCAAACAGGATTGCAAATAACTTCGGTACCAAGCTTGGGAGCGGAAAAAAAGTGATTTTCTTAATTAAGAAAATATAAGTTAATGTTTTTGAGGGTATCTTTTCTCAACCACTTTTTGTATGATCATTAAATAATTGATACCGCACATTATTTTGAAACTTACTTAATTGAAATTTAGCTAAATCTATAATATTAAAAACAGTCCTTTTTTTAGAGGTTTATATATTGCATAGTAACTTGATATATTAACTAAGGATTACATATTTAACATGTCAAAGATTAGATGTTTACAGTGCCGTGCTTAGTGGGGTGCGAGCTGGGCGGACTCCCAGGACCGCTAAAATTTAGGGCTGCCGAAAAAGTGTAGTGCAAATATAGTGCATTCGCGCTCAGCTGTAGTCCGTTCGCGCAGACCTGACGCCCGATACCGTTACCAGACGGATTGTTTCCTTGCAGTTTAGAGAAGGGCGTCTTACATGAATTGGTTTTTCGCGCGGGTAAATCCAGCTACGACAAGATGTCCTTCCCTAAACTGCAATGGAACAACCCGTCTACTAACGGGATCAGGCGTCAGGGCTGCGCGAAGGGACTATACCAAGAAATAAGTTTTCAGCGAACCTGTATACTTTCGACAGAGTATTTGTCCAATTGACTTTTTGCGTGTGACGTCATACTCCCCATAATGCAGCTCCTAAATATGTGGTCAAAATAAATATACACGTTATTAGTCAAATGCGTTAATGTTATCATGTTTATTGTGGTGGTCTATGATCACTGCAGACACTCCTGATTTCCGAAACTTGGCTGCATAAAAAGCTAGAAAAATTACTTTGTAAGTTCTAATATTATAAAACAAGCAGCTTTGTTCGTTGAGAAAGCTTTTCATTAATTCGTTATAATTATAATAATTAGAGTAATAATAAATTTCAATGATTCGTATTTTATTTAATTAATTTTTATCCCCTATTTTCAATTTAACTTCATTATCTTCTTTTTATCTTCACCCACAGCCCGTGGCATAGCAGAATTTTGCCTTAATGAGAATAACATAAAAATAAATTTTGTGTTTAAAGGCTAGTGCTACCACCACGAATTGTATGCCCGGGGCGACCTCCCCCTAGCATCCCTTTAGCTATGCTACTGCCTACAGTGTTTAGACCAGATGGAAGAACTTCATTTTGTAATGTTAAACTCTGTTCAATCGTTTTTCGTTGTGTTATGTCAAAGCTTTTCTAAGGGCCGCTAACATTGTAAGCACAGCCCTGGATGTTTAACATACTAAGATAAATGTTCAACTAATTTAATGCAAAAAAAAAAAATATATATATATATATGAGTTGAATTGAAACAAAAAATTACATATAAGCTACTTACGTCAACGAATACTGCGCACCAGCTGCAAATAAATGTATTGACTATATATGTGTGTGTGTGTGTGTGTGCGTGCGTGCGTCTAAAGACATGTAGATATAATGAAAAATAATAATAATAATAATTTAATAATTAGCGAAAATAGCAAAATGAGTAGCGAAAAAACTATTACAATAACATAGTAAAGAGCGAAATAAACAAACCCGTTAAATAAGAAAATTAACAATGAAAATAACATCATGGGATGTACTTGTCAGAAAACAAGCAAAAATAATAATAATAAAAATAATATTAATAATAATGAAAAAAAGGAACATTCAACATACCACAGCTGAGTTTTAATACACCACGTGGAGCGACGAGAATTTTCGTAGACTTAAGGTATGACTAACCACGTGGAGCAACGAGAAATTTTGATGAAACGCCATTATACTGAATAACAAAAACCTTTTTGATTGATTTAAAAAAAATGAATCGAAGTAAATTTGATTAAAAATGAAGAGAACCGAGTTAAAAGACCATTAATGAAATTTTTTTTAGGAAACACGTGTGAAAACGTTATCAAGAGAGGCCTTCACAGTGCTTCGTAAGTAACAAAAAGAAAACTATGGCCAAAAAGAAAACTATGCCTCCCGACAACCTGTTGGAAATAATACAAATTAAAAACAAATTAAAATGAGATTGAAGAAAAATGAGGAAGAAATTGTGCATGATCCGTCGATCCTCCTGTTGCCCACTCGTATTTCTTACTTTCGTTTTAGGTTTTGCTGTTTGATCGACAGTGAAGTCATTACGAATAAGTCCGTAAAGCACGGTTTCTTCTTCATTTTAGCCTTAAAAAAAAAAAAAGGCTGTAGTTTGAGCTACATAAACGTGGGTGGCAAAAATTATAGTATAATAAATTCCCCCACGAAAACTCACAAAAATCTCGCCCCGGAGGCTTTCTTGTGTTGACCATATTTGGCAATTGTGTTATCCCTGCGGAGGGTAATAATACCTTACACCTTTACATACGGAGAAAAAGAGCGTTATTTCCTGTCCTCATTCGTCTAGCGGTCCAAGACACCGCGGGCTAAACGGAGGGACCCTGGTTCGAATCCAGGATGAGGACGGCGCCTTTTTTTCTCCAAATATAAAAAAAGCTCTAGTTTGAGCTATAATATATACGTGGGTGGCAAAAATTATTGTATTATAACTTCATTCTCTGAACTGAATGATATACATTTTCGTTGAAATATATTAGAAAAAGCATATGTTGTTTTTGTATACAGGAAACTTTCGCAAGTTGAAAAATCTGAATTAAATTATTTACCACCTACGGATTCACCAAATGACTTAAGCGCTTTCATCCCCTATTTCGGTTTAACTTAACGTATTTCATTTTACTCTCGAAAGTTTGAAAAATATTGCTAGGCCCTTGGCTGAATTCGAACTAGTAACGTTTGAATTACCGGGTCAATACTATAAGCAGCGCCATTCATGCGTAGGTTTAAATGGTTCCCCCTGGCACCTGGCATATATATATATATATATATGAGTGAATGAGCAGTGCATATATACAAAATCCTTAATTAAATAATATTCCATTAATAAAGACGGCGATACTGTTTTTGCATCTGAGCAGCCAACAACCTAGAGAAGGCCTTAACTATGAAAGCACTAAAACCGAGTCCAACCTAAGACAGTCAATTTCTTTTCCCGATTCGTTTAAATCAAATAAAAGGTTCTGGTGTGAATTGAAATCATGGTGCAGAAAATTCATTTTGATTTGAATACCATCGTAACCTATTCTGTAATTTTCACCATTTTTTACATGCACGTTGTTGTTTTATTCTAATAAGGTAGATTGTAAATAAAATAGTAATACATCACACACTATCCTAAAACTAATTGAACGGAGTATGCACAAAACTGACGCAGTTAATTTATTTATAATTATTTGGGCAGAAACAGGCCTGCCTTCTTCGGAACATATACGTCATTTTCACGTCTATTACTAGCTGTAAATAATTTATATAAACTACCTAACTGTTTGACACTACGCATGTTTGAGGTTGAATAAAAATATTATATACAGTAATCGGATAGAGCACAATAACTTAACGGAGGAAAAAGAATACGTGAATAAACAAAGCAAAGGGAACTCGTATGATTTTAGGACAAACTCTGAAGTGAAGTCACTTCAGACTCACAGAACATCAAAACAATGTTCGCAAACAAGAACTGCAAAATTCGGCAAAGTGAAGCATTGTTGATAATCAAATTATAATGAATCATAGATTCGTTTTTTTTAACGCCAAGTTTATCAAAAAGGTTAACTTTCCCTCATCTCAGTTTCTGTCAAGCGTTCCATATTTTTTATCAAAGGTAAGGGCCTCATAAATAATCATCTTTAAAGGTGCTTTTCTCCCCGGAGGTAACACAAAATTATGTTCTCAAGATTTTGTTTTCACATTACTTTCTTTTAGTTCCGACAAATGGCGCTGTTTGTCCCGAGATCACGTGATTCCGCGTGGATATTTTTTCACATGCATTCTTTTTCTTTCCATTGGCGTATCTGTTCTGAGAAAGGAAGACTTGTTTCCGGTGAAACAACTGTAAATGAATGAATAAGTAATGCAACTGCGTCAGTTTTGTGCTTACAAATTTGTACTTCGTTCACTTAAAGTAGATTGTCTTTGAATTTTTTATGCATGCAATTATATAGTAATAATGTCACTATACCGCAATTTTCTTAATTTTAATATTTTACGTATAGAAGAACGTTTGAAAATAGCGTTTAATTTCGACAGCGTAATAGCACAGGAAGTTCAACAAGTATAAAAACGTGCGTATAATTTATTTAGAATATGGGTATTTTAATCAGTCTTGGCTGGTAGAGCGAAGCAACCTGATATGCCATATTCAAGAAATGTGAATTAAAATTTCCAGTTAATCTTCAGTGAGTTATTTCATACATACGTAATTAAAGATAAATTTAAATGAACAGCAGATTACATGAAGATTCATAGATTGGATGAAGAGTTTGAGATCTTCAAAGTGTCAGAATATATGGTAATACATTTAACATACATATAAAAGAAACAGATCTACAGTATAATGGGAAAAATATTACCCATTTATCTCACCAAAGGAGTATTCTATGTAATTTAAAAAGAGATTTTCACTGAAAGAGAATAGCTATACCCGAATTAAAATGGACTCTTCGTTCTTCCATCAATGAGTTAAGAAACAAGAGCGGGTTTAATTCAAGAATTACTTCATATAATAAAGCTAATGGAAGAGGGAGATGGGAAATAAGAGAATAAGAGTATAGAAATATTTTGCATGCCAAGATATTGCAATAGTAGCACAAGCTAATGATAGACAGCATAATTTCATCTTTAGGAAATGATAGAAGACATGCATCTTCCCTCTCTGAATTAACCATTTGCTCGATTACCATATACTTGACGAAGAGATAATCACAGTTGGAAACCCGTTGAAGATTTGCATTTAGATATATCCTTTAATTCAGTTTTGAATTCTCAGTACAATAACAGATGGTTTTAGATAGCGAATCATGGGAAATTAAAGTCATCAGTAGGATTTAAAAACATTATCGATTTCTAAAATACGAACTTCGTCTTGGCCAAGATATTGCATTTGCATTCGCTATGCGTTTGCAGTTTGATTATACAGGTAGTTCACGCTTTACGAGTTTTTTTTAAGTGGCATATAAAAAAAATACGAGATACGCGTATATCCGGAATATGAGTTCTTTCAGAAGTCCACTTATTTTAAAAGAAACTATTGCAATTGAACTTCCGTTCGTCCTTTCACTCTTAAAGGCCTTGACGACGAATTTCAGCATATCGAAATGGGAACTGAAATTTTCGAATCACAAGATTCCAACTTTGAGAGAACTACAAAAGTTGCAAAGAATTTAAAAAATGCTTATGCCTGTTATCGGGAAATTTATAGAGAAAATACTCAAGCAAACCACTATTGCAGCTTTCTTATAGAAGTAATCGCAGTACTGCTTCTGCTTCTAACGAACGAAAAGAGCTCAGTCATCAAATTTAGTAGTTAAAAAGTGATGGACTATTAAAAGGTAAAACATTCAAAGAAATCAGCAATCATACTTAGATATTGAAGAGGATGCTGATTAAACGAATTTTACATAAGTACTGTATTTTTGTACCTGTAACATATATTTCAATTTTGAATTATATATAAATCATTGCTTAGACACTAGATATTTTTCCATTATCCTTTATTTTTCATTAGTGAGATTTTCAATGGAAAAAATTAATTAAGAGGAATGAAAAACATTTATTACATTGCGTCTATAAGGTATAATTCCTCGCTTTACGAGTTCCCACTTTACGAGCGGAAGGTTCGAAACAAATTAATATGTAAAGGCGAGAACTACATGTATAATACTGTTTAAAGCATAATATTTATTTTTGTTTTGTTTTGAAAAAAACGATATTAAAGATCAGCATGCTTAATCTAAAATATTCCCTCGGATTAGAAGGCTCAAAATTTCGAAGCTTATAAAAACTAGTATTTTGTTTTCTTAGGACGAATTTATAGTAGCAATAGAGATGTACGAAAGTTAATGAATTATTTGAAAGATTTAATTCACCAAAGTGGGTCAGTTACAACTATCTCAGTAACTCCGGCTAGATCTAGCTAAACCTAGCCAGCGGATTTTAACTAATTTGAATCTAAGTTTATCAAACTAATGAAAATAAACATTTAGCTAATTATAAATTGCATATTTAATATTTAAATACTTTTTAAATAAAGCGTTACTTACATGTTATTCAAATGTAAAATATTTCCCAGTTTATAGATAACTGATAGAAAAATTCAAATAAATCTAGTTATATGTTGAAGCACTTCTAGACAAACTTGAAAAAAGTGGCAACAGTTCCCAAATTACCATCCTTGATTTTAAACTACAAGATTCTAAAAGTTCACTTCAATCGTATTAATTGGACAAATAATAGTATTAATGCATATGTTTTAATGCTAAACATGAGTAATTTTTGCTTAAATACAATTTAGAAAGAATATTTTGTAAATAAAACAATCCACTTTTTTAAAAATCCCTCATAATTCAAATTTCGTTTGAAATTTTTTTAGAATTTTATTTTTTTTTATTTAAAAATACCGTAATAATTTCAAATATTTTTTAATTGTAGTAATTAATTATCTACATGCCAATAACATTCTTCCTATAAATATAAAAATTATTCATTTGAATGTACTTTTTTACGGTTCATTTATTTTCGAGTCACTACTAACTACTTACTGGATATGCCGGGGCATTGGGTTTTCTCTCGACCTCTTCAAACGAGCAAAGTTGAAAGACACTTTTATGAGAGTGTTGGCTCGACAATACCAGTTACGAGGAACCATTTTATTATATCAGTTAAATGTTAAATAAAAAAATATTTTATTTAATCTTAAAATTAGAATCAATCTCTTTCTCTTTATTATCTAAAATGCTTTTGTCTTGTAAAATTTTTAATTTTAAAATAACCCTCAGTCCAAATGAATTACCACTGAAAATAAATATATGAATAAAAATAATATATAAAATAATGTTAAATAATAATATTTTAAGAATTTTTTTCTACTACAGTGTAGCCTGTACTCTATATTGTATTGAAACACCTTGAAAAAAAAATTAAAAAACAAACAAACAAAGGTAAATTATGCGAACTATTCTAGTTCCTTAACTCCCGATTATATCATGTATAGAAAAGCCAGTCTGACATTTTTCTTCAAATTGTGATTTTAATACAAAACTATAAATGGGAGGCGTGCAGATGAAAAATAAAAAAAATGAACGTACGAAAGAGTAGAATATACAGAGTCCCACATCCCCGTCCCCTCAGCTCATCCCGAAAATAAATATGTCTATATAGGTTTTGAGGAATCGGTGAGTTTTACTAAGTTGTTCGAAAGATTTAATATCCTAAAATTTTTGAGATTTGTAAGTAAGGACAACGAAAGCCTAAGTAAGGGTGAAAACTTTTCATTTCAACGTACGTTTTTGACGGCTTTGGCCGCCTTTCGTTAGGAATAGAAAATAAAAAAAAAAAAAGTATTAGAAATTTGGAAATGTTATTGCGTGACTATTGTGTTGCCAGTTGTGGATGAATAACACTAATATGCAAGGTTTTTGTTGTTTTGAAATGGCAATGTCTGTCAGAACGGACTTTTTCTCCAGATTACGAAATTGACCTTGAAAAATCCGTACCATGTCAGATTTTTTCAAAAATGTGAAAATGTAAAAAAAAGGGCAAATTGTTAATGACACTGGCACATCACAACGCGTGTAACATGTGAAAATGTTCTTCGGCGGGAAGGTATGATGTGTAACGAATAAACGAACACAAACACGTATTTCAAAGCAAACATACTTAACATTAACCACTGTGCTCCTCTTGAAACTTCATCTGTTTTTGGTTTGTTTTTTTTTGAATTTCTTCGGTGTTCTGCCATACCGTCTCTTTTCAGCATACAACAACAGTCGGCTATCATATATACAGTCCACTTGACTTGGTATCACTTTTCCATCACTTTAATATCCTGGTGGAAGCGCTCTTCAAGTTATTCCGTAAAATGATCAAGATTGTCAAGAAAGTAATTTAGATGAGCATGAAGAAAATGAACTCCGAACCTGACCTTGCAACCTAGCTGTTTGTAGGATTCCAACACCTCATCTACTAAAGTGATGTAATTTACAGCCTTCGTGTATCCCAAAAAGTTGTGCACAAAATTCCTGAATTCAGTTCATGCTCACAATTCGTACTTACTCATAGTTTTTTCGAAATATGGTGTCCGCCATTAATTTCGTATTTGTGGGCTTATAAAAATGCCAGCTTTGATTTTTTCCGATGCAGTCGGTTGAAACTTAAAAGAAAGGTATTGAAAGCATTTGCTGTCCATGCTTAAAGCTGCCATGAATGGCTTTATTAAACCTAGTTTAATGTGTAACGTTGGCAAAAGCATTTTCGAAGGATTAGCCAATGGAATTGAAACAATGTTTTTTCGCTAGGTGTGCAGGTATTTCTGGCTGGCCACTGCTTCCGAACCCAATGTTCCTTCCTTAATCTGGAGTCTCATTCACACAAAAAGCATGGAAATTTCGTGTAGCCTGCTTGTTGGCCGAGCAATATTTCGATCACTTTGAAATCCCCGCACAAAGACCATTCATGACGTTTGTATTGCACATGTTCCGGAAGAAATTTAAGGTTGTCATATCTCTCTCTCAAAATTTCGGATTTTTTTTTTCTTTCTTTCAGAGCAATATTTTTATTCTTAAACTGTTTGTTTTTTCAATGAAAAAACACTGTTTGAGAAATATTTGCTCAGGAATGTTTTTAGAATTTTACTTTCATAAATAATTTCTACATAAGTGGATTAATGCATATATCTGGACATAGGGAAAAAAGATGAATGCCATTTACTATATTAAATGAAATTAGATTTCCGTTTGCTTCATCACGGCACTACATCTTTCATTGGGTCACTTATTTTTTTCGTTGCGGGTCGGGTTGGATTCGGTGTTGACCCGATTTTTCAAAAAGTCTACAATATTATGTATAATTTAAAACTGCACACTAATCCAGGAAATGTTGCTAATAGAATTTCTCTATTTTTTAATCTTCAGATTTGGCGTATGAAGTTGAAAATTTTTTCATCATTTTTTTTTTTTTCTCACTTTCATACATGGGTATGACTCATTTCCGTTAATCTGCGATGTATTTGTGTGCATCTATTCGTTACACATGCATTCCGTGCCGCCAGAAAATATTTACGTATGTTACAAACGTTGTGATGTATCGATGTCATTAAAAAATTACTTTTTTTTTACGCTTCCACATTTTCGTGATTTGTGAAAAAACCTGACGTGATACGGATTTTTCACGGACATTTTCGTAATCTGCAGAGAAAATCCATTACGATACATGTCTTTATTTTCAAAACAACAGAAAAAAAATGAAAAAATGCAGATTAGTGTAATTAATGTGAAATTTTATTAAACATTTCCAAGCTTGAATAAAAGTTGGAGTAGATTTTGGTTCATTGACTATGATAGAAGAATTCTGATTGATATGGACTGCTTCTAAAAAATCTAATTCATGTATCGATCTTGGTTGGCAGATAATTGTAGGTTGGCTGAGTAGTGCTTATGGAACTCTGCATTCTCTATAGTCCGTTCGCGGAAAATTGACCAGTGGTATCGTTAGAATCACGGGAGCTGACGTCACAAACGGGTTGGTTCATTACAGTAGAGGGAAGGGCGTCATTTCATAACTGACTTTTCGCACAAACGTGCGCCAAAAACTAGTTATTAAATGATGCTCTCCCTTCTACTGTAATGAACCAACCCGTTTGTGACGTCAGCTCCCGTGAATTCTAAAGGTACCATCGGTCAACTTTTCGCGAACAAACTATACGTATTTAAAGTGTTCGGTTAGTCTATGCCGCAAGGCTCATTTTGTCTGGCTGATGTAGGAGAAGTTACATTCGTAGTAAATCTGATAAACACCCCCAACATTTTAAAACTGAGATATCCTCCTTAAATTACACTGGTTTGGTTTTTTTTATAGAAATTTTGGACAGAAGGAAGCTGATTTTTAGAAAAAATGAAAGGACAAAATTTCGGGAGAATTCAAAATCGGATATGTAAGAAAGCATGGTGCTTGGAACAGGTTTTTTAAATTTCTGGATAACAAGATTAGTAATATTAGGGATATAGCCTCTATTGATGGCGATTAATTTAAGGACAGTGAGCTCGTGAGCAAGTGTAGAGAGCGTTGAGCAAATTTTTAACGCACGAAAAACATTTGTGAAAAAAAAGATACGTTTTTCATGCGTTTTTCATCATTCTAATAATACGATATATGTACAAAACAACGTAAAGTGGGTGAAAAATTATTTTATTATATACATTAGCCAGGCTTTCAGCTGTTTCACTGGACAGCCATCATCAGATGCAGCATGAAAATTCTTTTTACCTATCTCTTGCTAGCACTTATTTTTTTATTTTGTATAACTGACGAAAGATGGCTAAATCCGTCAAAAACATCCGTTGAAATTAAAAAAAAATTTCAACCCTACTTACGCTTATAACGTTGTCTTTACTTATAAATCTTATCTGCGTAATGCTACGTCAGAATATCTTCTAGTCCCAAATGGTGTTGTGTCCATTTCTGGCAGAAAACGATCCAATAAAAAATTTAATATATAATGTCTAATCGCTTTATAGGTAATACGAAGTATAGCATAATGATGGGAGACGATTTGTATCCACAAACGTCATATACTACTAAAATCAGGAAATTTTTCTCATCATAGCCAATGATGCGGTAATATCAGAGGATAAATTGCTCGCAAAGAAAAGAATGATTTCTCGGTGCCTGGTGGGAACAGAACACACAAACTCTTGGTATCCGACCATGGGCTCTTCCAACTCTTCCCCTTGGCCGGATACCAAGAGCGCGTTGGTTCAGTTTCCACCAGACACCGTAAAATCGGTCTTTTCTTTGCGAGCAATTTATCATCTCATGTACTATTGTTTGAGGGCTATTGCCGTTGGATACAACTGCATGCATATTGTAATGTGCTTCTAAAACAAACATCAGCCTTGTGAAATTAAAACAGCTGCTGATGAAAGCTTTAATATCTAGAAACTTCCCTTATTCTCTTAGTCCTCGTTAAATAAAGGCTCATCCAAGCCCCGCGCGACCAGATAGACGAACTAGGCGGACATGCAGGGAGGCACCCGTTTTTTTTAATTATCATTATTATTAATCTGAGCTTCTATTATTATTAATTATTTAAATTTTTGATTGTTTTTAGATAAACTTGGCAATAAATAAATGGAACTGAATGGATTGTTTTGGATTGAAT
>QLNU02015360.1:3964218-3976532 GCA_006491805.2 Dysdera silvatica | reverse complement strand
TTATTAGTTCTTATTTGTTATCTTACGCTCTATGATAAAATGAAATTTACACGTTAGAAGAGCAATTAGGTAAAAAAAATAATTATTCAGATTATATTTTCAAATTACCTACGTATATAGAGAGTTAACAATTTTTTTTATGTTTTAAGTTCTTAAGTCACGGTTATTAATTATTACAGATAATTATTCCAATGTGTCAAATTAATTTTTCCATTTGTATAATTTTTGTACAAATTTACAAGGTACAATGTGAGCGACCATCATTTTATGTATCTAAACTAGAAAAAATCAAACAACTCTCCCTAATAACGCAGTTGTCTTTCCCCTTTCGCATGGCCTGTTTGTGTGTTTTGAAGTCTTACGCCCTAAAGCTATACCTTGGGCTACCTTAGACGGGACAGTCGAATCACAATACACATACAAAAAAAAAAAAAACATGGCTTACACGAGGATTTAAATTCCCGCCCAATGTAAGCAATAAGTTGCCAAGCTAACGCCTTTATCAACTACGCCACTAGCCTAGTGGAAATAGTTGAATTATTTTATCCCCCCGCCCTCGTAAAAAAGTTTGATTCGCACCCTGCCAAACACTACTTATAAACTTCTCAGTAAAGCGAATATAAACAATAACTGTTCGTGTTTTCTAAGAGCCTCAGTTAATTTTATCCATTTGCAAAATCCGCGGTTTACAATCTTTTCATTTTGCTCACGTATGCCTCCTATCTAGAATTGCCTGCATATAACGCAATAGATTGTGTCTTCATTTATGTTATATTCAAGACAGTTCTATGTATCGTAATATTTAGCTGGAAAGGATCGCTATCTCTCAACTGACTCTTTGGATAATTGACTCAAGGCCGAGATGGATCATTCTTAAGAGTACCTAAATCTTGGAGTCATGTTCCTTCAGTGTCTTTAGTTTGGACATCATCACTCAAGCCATTAACAATCTCCCTTGAACCAATCTTTGATTTATAATTCACCTTTTTAAGAACTCTCTAGCATGACACCGATCTTTTACCTTCATTTGGACCAACAGTTCCGGGGTTCGATTCCCCCATATACGCACAAGACACTTTTTTTTTTTTCAAATTTCACCGGTTTTCCAAGCCGTAAATTGCATTAAATAGATTGTATTGTTCTGAATGCAATGCATATTTGTTCACATTTTAAGAATAGTATTTCATTTTTAAATCTATTTTAAGGGTAGCTGAAATTCACGACTTATATACTCTCCCAAATTACTTATTCTCCCCTAATAATTCCAAGAAAAATTCTCTCTCTCATTGATTAACTTTAAGAACTAAAGCATTTTTTTATAAACCTTGTGAATATTTAAATAGAGTTTTTAACAGAAGGACAACTATACAAAAGCCTTAAAAACCCATGACTTTCTTAATAACCTATCAAAGTCGTTTTTCACTCCTAAGAAATTCCACTTCAAATCTCTTTTGCGTCACTTGTATAAATTAAGGCACATTTTTTATACAGCCTACACGTCAGAAACAATCACCTTTAAATCAATAGTTCGGTTCTCATTCATCTTTTTAAGAAATCTTTAAAATTGCAGCGATCTTGAACCCCCAATTGGCCACAATTGACATAAATAAATCCTATTTTTCTGAATGCGATGAATATTTTTTCACATTTTATTAAAAGCGTATTTCATTTTTAAATCCATTTTTAAAAGTAGAAGAAAATTAATGACTTAAGTCTTTATTCTCCCCTAATAATTTAAAGAAAAAGGCACACTCTTATCTGCCAAGGTTAAAAAATAAAGCATTTTTTTTCTTTGAACCTTGTGAATATTTAACTCGAATTTTAAACAGAAGGACAACTATCCTTAAATCACACAAAACCGACATTTGCATTTTAGGAGAATTTTGGTGGAACCTTCGACTTAGACTACGCTCACCACAACATTTATCACAATAAAAATGGCTTACGAAGAATTTTCTGGGGTGGGGCGATCCGGACTTCTGGGGGTGCCGGCCCTCCCTGGCCCCCCCACCTAGTTACGCTTATATGGGTCAGCTGCGAAATAGATCGATTCGGGAAGACATTAAAACTCTCTAATACTGAAAATTGTACGGGACTCGGGTAAAAGGAGGTGATCCTTCCTTTGCAACATGTTTGATTCATTTTTGTACCTCTCCTTGAAAGAAGGGAATCTTTGGAGACGACTTGTTTTTTACTATCCGCATAATAGTCTAGTAGCATATAATTTAACGTGTTTTAGGTAAATGTTTTGTTTGTTTTTTTCATCTTACAATACAATACAATGCAAATTTATTTACGCGGAATCATGTTAAATTATGGTATTTTACACATAGCTAATAACATAGATATACATTTTGCAAATTGCAGATATCCGCCTGCGCAGCATTTTATAAAGCCTATCGAGTCCTACGGGGTCCATGCTGCCCGAGGGAAAAAAGATTATTTGTTCGGATTTTTATGGCGCAAGAGCATCTGGGCTATACTGCGCCAAACATGGTAAAATCAACAACTGTTTAAAAAAAAAAAAAAGAAAGATTGTTGTAGTATTTGGATGAAATAGTAAAATAACAACTTTACACTGTAAATTGAATCCCGGATTATCCAAAATCGGATCCTCCACCTTTATTTTGATTAATCGGGATTATACTGCATTACGTGATCTCTCTATTTTCAAAATTCTCTATCCTTCGATGAAATTTTCGCCCATAATTTTTAAGTTTGAAATGAAAAATCATATCTTTCTGAGATAAATTAAGAAAATCGTGATTGCATTAGAAGCTGCTAATTATGGAGAAAGAATATACAGAGACAACCCTCATCCCACCTTTCACTACAACGGCATGAATAAATAAAATATTCTACGGATGTTTATCACTGTAGAGTATACATTGTAAACGTTCTTTAAACAGAATTGCAAGGTTCACTAACATTTTATGTTATTGTTTAAGTTTTACGACGCAAGGACAGCAAGGGTCATACTGGGTCGGGACCTATAGTTTTCCGAGAAATTCGAATCTTTTAAGGCCTAGGGAACCAACCCTCGGACTACTGTGAATGTTTAGGCGGTAAGCTTTTTTCTTTTTTTTTTTTTCACAGTTGTGAGTCAAACCCGTGATAACCGTACGCTAGGTGTATGCGTTACCATTGACAACCGTAGGGGATACATGTTACGTTAATTCATATGCGAAGCCGTTTTACACTAACTAATTTCACTAACAGAAGAAAACAAGAAACGCACTTTATCAAGCTTTGAAATAAATAACTGTAAATCAATGATGATTTTACGAAATAGTACTTATTCAATTAAATCAGGCATAACACATCAGCTAAATAATGTCCCAGGTTTTACAATAATGAGGGCAAAATAAATTTTCTAACTAGCTAATTAGAAAGTTTATTTTTGAAGCAACCATTTTTGCAATTAATTTTCAGGGCCTTAAAGCTACCTTCAGAAGTTTTCGTCCATGCCTAAATTTCTCCCAGTTTGCCAGCTTTTTATCTTATCATAAACTTCCGACAAAACAACTCTTTCATCTCATTGTTTTTTGAAAATTTAGGAAATAGAACCGATATGACCTTAATTATAAAGCGTGCTAAAACTGCATACAGTTTAATTAAGTCGAAATCGTTTTAAATATGTGTGGTTAATTAATTTTTAAGGAAAGCAATCGTTTACAAAGGATGTCTGCGCTTTACAACAATGGACAGAAAAGGCGAGGGGAGACGCAGGTGATCGAGAAAGAAGGCCGAGGAATAGGTGTCTCAAACGCATCGTAAACATTTGCTTAACTAAAGATGATTATTCAATAAACGACGTCTAATGAAAGATGGGGACATCATTGTTTGTTTCCGCTTTGGAGGGACTTCAGCTTATATCTACAATAAATCTATTAAAGAGAACGTGTGGTTTTACACTGCGCTATACTGAATTAAGTAGAAATTAACTACTCGGAAGAACAGTAACATTCGAGGAGACTATTAGCATTACGACATAGTAAACTTGTCCCAAAACCCTACTTGCGAACTGCATTGATTTTATGGAAAATTGCAGGCTTTAATTCCTGTACCATCTCTAGCGATTTACGGACTACTTTTCTTGGAATTATCTATGGAGAAATGGAACGTTTAAACTAATTTCAATAACATATATAAATTGCACGCAATGGTAAAATATACATGCGATACTTAATGGTACAAGCTGACATAGTTGTGCCATTTTTTAGGGAAAAAAAATATTATAATGTACATATGGAAACTTGCTGCTCCTTTTGCCTTCTCCCCTGTAGATACAGGGAGATGTTTAAATGATTTCCCTAGAACTAATCGTCATTCTGAGCCTCATTAAAAACGCACAACCACAGGACTTAAATTGCACAAATATTTTCACAACTACGGATACTGCAGAGAAATTTTCAAATCATAAACGTCGAAAAAGTATAGTATGTATAACTAGTTTCATGAGCTGACAGAGTTCACACTTTTAAAAGACAGTTACAACGATGTCTCAATAATAACACATACACGTGCTATCTTTCTCTTATGATCTTCGAAGATAGCACATAATACTGAAATAGCGCCAGATCGTGAAACTATATACAGTAACGTGCAACCGTGCTTCTCGTTATCTTAAGCTTTATGTTGGGCCAACTGGGCTAAAAGGTGGTTTTTTTGGTTTTTTTCCCAGGAGCGGTTTCCGTAAGGTCAAGTCTGACATCACTTTTGTAAATATGCTTGGAAAAGCAAATAAGAATTTAAAAAGAGGTGAACCAGCGAAGTTAAAGGGAGTTAAACACAGACGAGTTAAAGCAGGTTCCTTCTGAGAGATACAGAAAGAGAATTAGATATAAATAGAGGTCATTGGTAAACGTACTATAAAGGGCAGCGTTAAATTATGCGTAAAGAGCGAACCGTGGGGCCTACGAAACTTTGGAAGGAAAGTACGCGGCTGAATTTATAGTTACGATCGAGAATAAAGCTTGTCTGTTGTAATAATGCCCAGCCGTTGACTGTATCGTCCACTATGCAAAGAATTGTATATTGTCTGGATGAACTCGTTTCCTTCCAAGAGGACTCCGGATGGGTGACGTGTTCTTATATTTTACTAACTTTGTTATTTATTTTTAAGCTGATGCGTGTTACACACACACACACACACATATATATATATATATATAGTTAAAGCGTTGAATAATGTTAATCCCGTATTATGAAACTTGTGATTATTATAATTTCAATGCGTAGAGATCTAGTTTAAGAATTTAATGCTCAATTTATGTGCAAGTAGGAGGTCACATTAATCTCACAACTGAACCGTGATAAGTAAATGCGAAGGTGGAAGTCCTTTCAGATTATTATTGCGAACTTACATAGATTCGTTGGGACCTTTTACCCTTGATGACCTACCCATAGAACAGTGATTCTCAATTAGTTTTCATAGCCGGCTCTTTTGCAACTTTTTATTTGGTCGGCGGGCCAGAAGATATGAAAATAAAATTACCTTTCACGCTATATACAGATTGGCGTAACAAGGGGGGCTTATCCCCTCCCTACAAATTTTCTGATTCAATGAAATAGCATTGAGGTAAGAGCTTTAGCCTCCTCTAGAGAAACCAATATTTTTCTAGGGGATTTATTTTGTAGCTGGGCCAGTTTTGCTGTCTGCGGGCCGCCTATTGAGAATTGCTGCCATAGAGTGAATTTAACCTGAATTGCAATCTAGAAGTACAGATGCCTGGTCTGATTGGAATAATTCAGGTTTACATTTTGCACGAATTGTCATACGGGAAAAGTTATTTTTCCATATATATTTACCTTTATTGTGTTTTAGCTATACGGCTATATTTAAATCGTTTCAGCATCGGAGTGGTTCGCAGCAGGGAGTGCGTTGAAAAGATCGAAAATTTGGTATGCGGGTACAAATCGGTTGATACAGGGTTTGTCCCAAAAGTTCCCGGAATGATTTTTTTTTAAAATCATTTATTCAATATCAGTTTACAATCTTTTCAACTTTTCAAAGTATTCTCCCCCTGCTTCGTCGTCGTCGTTGTTCGCAAGAAGTGTAATGGGAAAGGTGGCCGCCGAATGGGGCAGCGCTGTATTCCCAGACTGGCTTTTGTCACATAAAATGACGACCAGTGGACCGAGAAGGGACACTGGGGGGGAGGGGGCATTGCGGGGATTGTCGATCGAAACAGGCGTACAGAGACGCACAGCTCACATGATTGTCGTCATTCAACGTCGACCGGAGGCCATCCACGATCAGTCCGCCCCGAAGAGCGGCCGAAATAGATGGATGGCGCGGAAGAACACCCCGGGCCGGCCGGTACTCCTACAGGAGACCACCGGACACCGTTGAGTGGGTGTGGTGCCGCGAGCGGCAGCGAACAGGCGTAAAACATTCCCCGCAACCAGGGCGCGCGAGACCAGCATAGTCCGGACAGGCATTACATACCAAATTATCATCCACTGTTTGCGAAAGCTGGCCCCCAAGCGATCGCAGCGGACGAAGACAATGACGAACGCCCGTCATGGACAGAAGGCCAAGCACGGCCCTAGCGACGAAGTCCGAATTACGAGGGAGGGCGGAGTCCGGTCCCAGAATAGCAGAAGCAGGCATCCATCCAACTCCGCCCGGCGGCCAAAGTGAATATCCCAAGCACTCCGTCTTAAGCGAGCTGGAACCAACACCCGCCAGCCCGGACAGACATCCGCACGCCACCAGAGCTGAGACCGAACTCCTCTCCCCCTGCTTCGATGCACCGTTGCCAACGCTTCACCCAATCATTGAAGGCGCCCTGGAAGTCGTCAACGGGAATCTCCTTCAGTGAGGTCGTCGCGGCTGCTTTTACCGCCTCCAGCGTCCCATGCCGAGTTCCTTTCAGGGTTCTTTTGATCCTTGGGAACAAAAAGAAATCCGCTGGTGCCAGATCGGGGCTGTACGGCGGCTGGGGCAGCGTTGCCACACCCATTTTGGCCAGCAACTCGGAGACAATGAGCGCGGTGTGGGTTGACGCGTTGTCATGGTGCAAGATCCGATTGTCGCGAATTTCGTTTCGGACGTGTTCCAGCAGCATGACCACTGTGTAGTTCCTTTGAGCCGTAAACCAAAACAAACAAACAAACAAATCGTTTCGGACGCGTCGAACCCTGTTGCGCAACCGTTTGAGCACTTCACAGTAAAACTCCTTGTTGACTGTTTGTCCTTGTGGCACGAATTCACTGTGAACTACACCTTTTCTGTCAAAAAACACAATGAGCATTGCCTTGATTCGCGATTTGCTCATCCTTGCTTTTTTCGGGCGAGGAGACTCCTTGGTGTGCCACTCGCTGCTCTGGCGCTTTGATTCGGGATCGTACTGAAAAATCCACGTCTCGTCCCCTGTGATCACTCTGTCCAAAAATTCTGGGTCCGTTTCGTAGCGTTCATGCAATTCCTGGCACTTCAACAAACGCTGCTCCTTCATCTCACTCGTCAGGACTTTTGGCACCATTTTCGAGCAGACTTTCCTCATTTGAAGATCCTCCGTTAAAATGCGATGAACGATTGTTTTGGGTATTCCACACTCCTCTGCAATCACCCGAACACTTAATCGTCGGTCATTGTCCAAAACTTGACGCACTTTTTGCACCGAGTCGTCCGTTTGTGATGTCGACGGGCGTCCAGAGCGGTCGTCGTCGTTGACGGACTCCCGACCTTCCCGGAACCGCTTGTGCCACATGAAAGTTTGGCTTTTTTTCATCGCCCCGTCACCGTAGGCTTTCCGAAGCATTTCGAGTGTCTCCGCCCCGTTTTTACCCAGTTTCACACAAAATTTGATTGCATAACGCTGCTCCAAAAACTGGTCCATTTTTTGATCGACGAGGGTGCAGTAGATACCTCTGCGCGGAGCGTGACCCTGCCTCAACAACTGCCCGCAGGCGACTGATACCGGTCTCGTTTCCAAGCTCAGATCCCCCACCAACTTCTCCGCCCGAAGCTCCGCCCCGTCAGCCAGCGTTGCCAACTACAAAAAATCATTCCGGGAACTTCTGGGACAAACCCCAGCCACTACTTCGAAGTGGCTACGGAGGAATTGTCAGATTGCTATAAATGTCACGTATATTGGTTGTCCGTAATAAAGGTTGATACTGAAAATACGTCTCTGGTTTACTTTGCGCGTAATCATTATACTGCCCTAATTTTTATATGCGAGAGTTGTTTTTAATTAATCCAAAAATAAAAAAACGCTCCTACCTTTCAACCTTTTTATTAGCGAACATTGCCGTTTAATGGCTGTGTTTTGAGGTTCCGACAACTGCTCCACAGAAAATAATGAAATTAAACTCCGTCAATAACGTCCTTCCAATTAATGAAACTGTTATGCCTTTAAATAAAAGTTAAAGCCCTTAAACCAAATTAAATTAATTAAGATCCAATAGTATTAAATATTTCGTTTTTCCAATGTATTTAAATATATAATAGCAGCTAGCTTGAAAGTCTTGTACACGCGCTCAATATGTAATAACCAAAGCATTGAACTTATGGCGTACATGGTCCATATGGATCTATAAAAGATTTCATTGGCTCCCGTAACATCTCTTCCCATTGGTTAAAATTCCAATAGTCCCATTGGATAAAGTTTCGGATGTATCGAAACTATAAATAAGAAATATACAACAAACTCAAGGAGAATGCCTTTAAATCTGGTCTGGAACTGACTGTAAGCGCGGCCGGGCATAGCTCGAAATGACCTCTTACGTTATTAAATGAAATATCTATAATATCTTTTAATTTACGTGAATAAATTGTTGGTGTTTAAAAAGTGCATATTCTTCTCAACTTAACAATGGATACCACGAATCTTATCAACATGTAGTTATTTACGATGCTGTACATCCAACAAAAATGTAAGTACTTTACATTTAATTTCCGCTCAAGGAACTGTTTAAGTGGGAATGAAAAAACCCACATACCTTTAAAAGGAAGATAGGACAGAAACTTTCTGCTTAACTTCCGTATTTTGTGGCCCTAGCAAATGCTTCATAGTGTTAATGTATTTCTGATTAACGACCCCATTTTTATGCCGACGCTTAGCCTTGTTCTTTTTTTTCTCGCCAAGATGTTTTAGTAACGGAAGTAAGAAGTTTGGATCAAATTTATGATGAGACGGTACTGCATAAGTATCTTATCTATAGTGAACAATTATATTGCATTGGGAGATGTCTAATGAATTAGAAATTATGCGATAGCTTATAACTATATTGAATAATTCCTTGCAAATTTTAAAGAAATTTTGAACATAAATCATCACCGATTCAAAAAGAAATATTTAACAAGACGTCCAATATCTGAATTGTAAAACCGATGCTACATCTGACACACACACACAACAGGTACTCTTTACATATACTGTACATTGCTGCTCAGAATTAAAGATCAATTCACGGAGCTATGCATAATTCATGATATATGAGAGGAGCTGTAATTATATTTAGTTGATGCAGAAATACTTCAACTTGGAAGAAAAAGAACTCTTCTGCACTTCTTTGAATTTCTGAAATTATACAATAAATTATTTGAATTCACATTACGTTTTCTCAACAGAGCAGTAAACTACCTTCGTTCTATAAATTATTCTTTATTTTTAGGAATTCGTGTATCTATATACAGAGCAAAACCGAGTTAAATGCCAATTACATAAAAAAATTAAACGAAAAAAGAACGCCAAATATCGATTGTTCGCAATAAATTGTCCTCTTTTCATTACTTTTGTCGTATAAAAATAAAATTATTCCTTTATTTTAAGATAAGTGGATAAAAACTAACAACCTTCACCTTCAAATATCCCTAGTGAGATATTGAATATCGTAATAAATCATTGGTTCTCGAACTGTATGCTCCTCCGCCCCTTTTACACATACATGCGCACGTTCCTCCCCTCCCTTTTCCACGACGTATCATATGACCAAAAATATTGTGTGTGCCTAGTGTACATATTCTTGCACAGTTATGTATATGCATATTTTAACATTTATCAGAAAACGAAGAATAGATTATTCGAATTAGAACAGTCTTATTTACATAAATTCACTGTACAAATTAACGCGAAATAGTATTTTAGCTCTTAAATACATCAATCACAAAAAATTAAAATAATTTCATGTATGAAAAATATCCCGCGCCCCTCTTCAGTAACTGTCGCTCCTCCCGGGTTTCACGCCTAACAGTTTGAGAACCTTTGGCGTAGATTATAAAATCCATCCATAGAAAAACACGTAATAACTGCGACCTCTCCCTATTGTAACATTCTATTCATTTGGGACCCGCTAAACCTCCAGATACTCAACCAAGAGGACACAGAAAGGATGGAAAATAAAAATAATTATGATTCGAAACATATTAAAATACGTGTGTGAGAGAACCCTGCAAATAGTTTGCACATTAATACGGGGCGAATGAACATAATCCATGAAAGAGAAAAATGCAAATGAAGTCCATGTATTTATATTCGGAATTCCGCTCGCATTTTCGATTAACATTCACGGGGCGCTATTCCGAATTATATTCCGCATTTTAAAACCATAAGCGAACACTTATCGAAATAACATATACTCCCATGCACCTAAAACTCGAAGTGGATATTGCATTATAGGAGTCTGGCATCTCTCACAAAATTAAAGAGTACAGAGTTATGAAGACGCGCAGGAGCCTTTACTTCATTTTATTTAAGAGGACAGACATTTCGCAAGCGGTATAGACGAAGAGCTTTTAAGATTATTATAAAAAGGGAATAGTCAGAATCTTTTAGATTAACTGAATGGTATGTAGATATAGAGACGACATATACAAAATATACGCTATTCAGTATTTCGGAAATTTCTTGCACTCGCAGACTACACTGTAAAAAAAAATGTTCTTAAAAATGAGAACCTGAACGCAGGCGCGGTTTCAGAATTTTTTTATGGGTGGGCCTTCATTGGGGTAACTGGGAAAGGGGTTTCGTCCCAGTGGCGTGATAAAAAGGGGGCTGTCCGCAGTGGGTGCCACGGAAGAGGTGGGGGGCGGCATTTTCGTACATTAGCTTTAACAAATATAAAATAAAACCTCCATTAACGGACACCTTTTAAGAACGAAAAGCTCCGAATAAGGAACCTATCTCTGGGACAATTGAGAAACACTCCGATAGAAAACGTATGTTATTTTAACATGCATAATAGTTTTCGGTATTTATTTTACATAAACAAATACTTAAATACATATTTGAATTACACCATATATCTCATGGTTATACTCCGAAGTCTACTATACAATACCTAATAAAAAAAATAACACGCTTCAGAATCAATTTGTGTTTTAATATTTTAGCAAAACTAGTTTGGGCTCTGAAATGATGAAAAAAGGGATATTTACCAGTAATACTTTCTCATATTTCTTCGCAATTTTATCTCTATTTCTGTTTTTTCTTCAATCTCTACTATCCTCTTATATCTCTGCTCTCCACTATCCTATTATCTTTCTATTCCCTACTATTTATTATCCTCTTTATCTCCATTTTCGCTATTTCTTTCAACATATTCTTTCATTTAATGAATATTTACAACGAAAACTGACGTCGTTATCCCTTTCGAGGTGCAAATTTGTCAATTACTGTGTCAGGATTAATCATGAGGGCATTGCTGAAATGACGCTCAATGGATATAACGGCTAAGTTACGAAGGCATTTCCCAGCCATGTTTGCTCGTAGTTATATTTTAATGACTGAAAAAAATATATATTACATATAATTCTTACACTGCTTTACACAGGTTTAACATAATTTTGCATATATTAACCCAAGCATTCGCACGGTCTATGTGAATATTTATGTTCATGTCTGTATCTTTCTCGCGTATTTTCTTCATTATAGAAAAAAATAGGTTAAAAAAATTGATTTACGGCAATAAAAATAGAACATTTAACAGTTAAATTGTATATCATACAATTTGGATAATCATGGTAAGCGGAAAAAATGGGTTGGATAAAATAGACAATGGCAAAATAGTTATGGAAAAAGAAGTATGAGAATGGCCTTTAATTTTCTAATTGAGGAATGCAATGGCTAAGACCGCTGCTACTATTATGATGTTCGCGTCTATATTTGATCTGATGATAGCCGCAATATTTGTATTAGACTGACCACCTGGGTAGTCGTAGTTAATAAATGCTGCCACCAGCTCGGTTTACAAGCTGAGCGAAATAGACTCTTTTGCAAGACGTGCAGGTTCTTTCACTTGCGTATGTAGAATGATGACGCTGAAGAGTTAATGGACAACGATTGTAGTACAGGAGCTAATAC
>QLNU02015360.1:3953003-3964118 GCA_006491805.2 Dysdera silvatica | reverse complement strand
CCCTCCTAGATGTTTGTAACCCTGGTGCTGAGACACCCTGTATATTAGCTAAACTTTTCTTACGTAGCTGATCATCATCATCATATTCAATCATTATCTATCCACTGCTGGATTAAGGTCTCTTCAAATGCTTTCCACACAAGTCTATCTTGAGCAATTTGCTGCCATGTCACCCCAACTTGCTTTCTCATTTCATCCACATAACTAGTTTGAGGACGTTTTCCAGGTCTTCGGTGGTCACTTGGAATCCCGTTGAGAATTTCTGTTGTCCATCGTCGATCAGTTCTTCTTGCGACATGCCAAACCTACCGCCATTTCAGACCTTTTGCCTTAACAATGATGCCCTCTACTCTAGTTTTCTCTCTCACCCAAGTGTTTCTTTTTCGATCTCCCCTAGTTATTCCAAGCGTGCACCTCTCCATGTTCCTTTGGGTTGTCTGTAACTTCCGTATTGCTACAATTATTAAACTCCACATGATCCATAAGAAAGGGCTGGCAATACGCAGTGGTTGAAGACTTTTCTTTCCTTTTAGACACAAAGGAAATTTTCCCTTCAGGGTAGGACATTTTTCCGAATGCACTCCAGCGAAATTTAATACGACTGTGAAGTTCTTTCATTATGTTTTATGTTGCCTTCCATTAAAATCAGTTGGTCAAGGTAATTATATGAATCAGCAATTTATAACTTAAATAAATAAATAAATAAATAAATATATATATATATATATATCATCATCATATTCAACCATTATCTATCCACTGCTGGATGAAGGTCTCTCCAAATGCTTTCCACACAAGTCTATCCTGAGCAATTCGCTTCCACGTCACCCCAACCTGTTTTCTTATTTCATCCACCCATCTAGTTTGAGGACGTTTTCTAGGTCTTCGGTGGTCTCTTGGAATCCAGTTCAGAATTTCTGTTGTCCATCGTTGATCAGTTCTTCTTGCAATATGCCCAGCCCATCGCCATTTCAGCCCTTTTACTTTAACAATGATGTCCTCTACTCTAGTTTGCTCTCTCACCCAAGTGTTTCTTTTTCGATCTCTCCTAGTTATTCCAAGCATGCACCTCTCCATGCTCCTTTGCGTTGTCTGTAACTTTCGTATTGCTCCAACTGTTAGACTCCATGTCTCTGATCCATAAGAGAGGAGTGCATATATATATATAAACTAAAGTTTTCGTACGTAGCAGATACATGGATATTATTGGGAAGCGAAACGGTTGAAATAAGATCGAAAAGGCAAAAAACATTGCAAATAATGATGGCAATTCGGTCAAAATATCGATAAAATAGAGACCAGTGGGATAAATAAGAAGATAAAATGGAATAGAGAGGTTAGCAAGAAACAACTAAGGATAATACGTGATATATAGAAATACTGGATACTAACAATGTGTGTTGAAATGAAGGAAACCCTGTGAAGAAATATTTTCGGAGTTCCGCAGGACATAGGGTCAAGTTATCGCTAGCAACTATTCAAATGCATAATTTGCCGTTGATTTACTTTTTAACGGGGACTTTCCATCCAAGTTTTAACCCATTTCTTTCAAAGAATATTTTGTTAAGAAATACGGAATTTTTATAAGAAATATAAAGTTTGCAAAAGGATTGACAAATTGCTGATCCCCCAAAAAATCTTTCCGGTAAAAAACTCTCCACGAGTTAACGCGACGTCTATATTTTACACGGTTTGACTACACAAAAATCACCGTGCGAGTTTTGGTTGTACAAATTAGCTGGCAGTTAAAAAAAATAAAACAACCACTACATGATGTATGACAGTGTTCAATAAAAACAAGGTCATTCATTAAAAATCAGTTACGAAAAGGAATCGCCTTTTTCATATCAATGGAAACATTTTACTCGTTAGGGAAGTTCAAAAGGAGTATCCTTTTCAAAGCTATTTAAGTTGCCATAATTTTAAAATTTAGCGATTTGTCTGCATTTCTTCAGCTAACGTCACAAAGCACACTTCAGCCATATTGGCTGGAAACATGACGAAAAATCTGTGTTTACTTATATACACTCTTTTGAAAAAAAAAACCCGAATCACTCCTAAAAAATAAATTCGATCATCTCGAAACTTCGCATATAAATTTCTTTAGTCCAAGTATGCGAATGATTAAATTTTCAAAGCCAATAAGCAGGGGCGAGTGGAGCCCATGCCCCGAGAATCACAATTCTCAAATTTTTAATTTTGTAATATTAAAAATTTCCCCAAAAATATTTTTACTTCAGATCTCGCATTTCGTGCCATTTGTGGTCGTACGTTATTCCCTTTTTACCTGTATATATATATATATGGGTCCCCGAAATACGTTTTTGCCCGGCTCCAGCATTAACTAAGGACTTCCTTGCCAATGAGTGTTAACTTCGATCATATCCCGCATTTCTACTGCGCAACTGGCATCGTATAAAAGTGGTAAAAATTGCGAACGGTTTATTTTTTCTCGTTGTCGGCGTTGCAGTTCCCTGGAGACGCAACCAATAATGCCGTTACGACGTTGACGAAGACCTTATAGCCAATTGGACGACTTCGAACGTGGTCGCATAGTCGGGATGCTTGAAGCTGGCTGGTCCTACAGAGCAATATGTCGCCACTTGCACCATACGGACACTATTGTGCAAATGTGTTGGCAGCAATGGTTGCTGCGAGGAACTCTTCGGCGTAATAAAAGCTCTGGAAGGCCAAGGCGCACGAATGCGAGGGAAGATTGGTTGGTTGTGCGAGAGGTTCGAGCTGACACAACAGCATCATTGTCCGCCATCCAGCGTGCTACAGTCTATTCCATACCACCCGTGGCACCTTCTACCATCTTACAACACTTGGCTGAGGTGGGGTTACCCTCACAGCGGCTTTTAAGACGTTTGCCTTTAACCCCACACCATCAACAGAGTCGTCTGGAGTGGTGTCGTAGCCGATCATCATTGCTGCCAGCAGATTGGCATCGCATAGTGTTCAGCAATGAATCCCGCTTCAGTCTTGGAGCAGATGACCATCAGATCCATGTGTGTAGGCGCCAGGGCCAGCGGTCCCAACCACCCTTTGTTTAACAGAGGCATACAGCCATTACCCCTAGTGCGATAATGTGGGGTGCTATCTCATACGAGAGCAGAACGCCCTTAATAGTCCTGCGTGCAACTTTAACAGCTCAACGATATGTTGATGACATCCCCTGTGGCCGTTTACGTTACTCTTCATGACACGACAGCCTGGAGTCATTTTCCAACAAGATAATGCCAGGCCCCATACGGCTCGCATATCTGTGAGCTACCCCAGTGCTGTTGATACTCTTCCTTGGTAAGCAAGATCATCAGACCTTTCACCAATCGAACATGTATGGGACATGGTAGGCTGCCAGATTCGGGCACCGCAAAATGTCGCAAATCTGGAGCAATAAGTGAGAAATGCCTGGCAGAATGAAATTAGGAACTCTTGTCACTCCTTACCTAGACGTATAGAAAGATGCATCACTGCCAGAGAGGGTTTCACCAACTATTGATTTGAACATTTAATGTGCAATTCCTAGCCATTGATGGGTCCTACGGCCTTGAATTGTTTACCATTTCCTTACCCGTGTATGTGCTGGATGTACATTTAATTTCAATAAAAACAGATAATTTATTCATGGTGCTTCGTGTTTTTTTTTTGTTTTTTTTTAAAGAGTGTATATATATATATATATTCTATGTACAATCTAAGAAATATAAAAAGGTTTATGTTTTTAATTAGCTTATTTACATAGTAGTTAGAACTGAATCGTGGATACGGATTTACGTCTAACTGTATTAAATGGCTTGCAATAATATCGCCATTTTGGACAGTGTTTGAGTTTTACAGCGCAAGGATCTACAGTTTCCCAAAAAATATGAACCTTTTAAGAGGTTCAGATTCCTTAGGGAACTAATTCACGGACTACGGTGAGTAGTCAGCTGGTAAGCTTTATTTTTTCCACAATTGGGATTCGAACTCGGGATAACCGCACACAAGGCGAGCGCGTTACCACTGCACCACCGAAGGTCCGTCATTTTGGATAAAAGATGCGGTCAGTTTAAAATACATGATACACACTCTATAACAAAAAAAAATCGACGCACCAAGAAGGAGTTGTCCGATTGCGATAAAAATTGGTGGATGTGAAGAACATACATAGAAAAAGAAACGATTAAAATTTCAGAACAATTGAATGATTTATTGCAGAGTTTGACCGTTACAAAGGGAGGAAGTCAATAAGGCGTTGGTCCACCTCTGGCCTGGATGCAAGCTGTCACCCGGCGTGGCATAGACTGATAAAGATCCCGGATGGTGTCCTGCGGAATTTCTTGCCAAATTGTCTCCAACTGTCGGGCTAAATCGTCAACATTCCGGGATGGTTGCAATCGCCTTCCCATAGCGTCCCAAATGTGCTCTATGGGAGAGAGATCAGGAGACCTAGCTTGCCAGGGAAGTGTTGGGCAATCTTGAAGACAATTCATAGCAACACGTGCCGTGTGCGGCCGGGCATTGTCTTGTTGAAACGTAAGTCCAGGGTGTCGCAAAAGGAACGGTAACACAACCGGTCGTAGAATGTCGTCTACGTACCGCTGTGCTGTAAGTGTGCCAGAAATGACCACCAAAGGGGTCCGGCTATCAAAGGAGATGGCACCCCAGACCATAACGCCCTGTTGTGGGCATGTGTGGCGTGCGATAGTAAGGGCAGGATCCCCACGCTGCCCTGGACGTCTCCAGACACGTCTGCGGTTGTCGTCAGGACACAGTTGGAAACGGGACTCGTCACTAAAGACTATACGTCCCCAGTCAGCGCAGTTCCAAGTTGATCGAGCCCGGCACCACTGTAATCGGACTTGACGGTGTAAAGGCGTGAGAGGTAAGCGGCGTAACGGTCGGCGCGAGCGTAAATTCCGCTCTGTCTTCCCGCTCTGTTGTGGCCCTAGGTCGACCGCTGCCGTCCCGACGCTGACATCTGCCGTTGTTGACCCACTCTTGCCAGCACCGTCCAATCGCCGCATCGCTTCGACCCACATGTCCAGCGATTCTTCGATTCGTCCAACCAGCCTCTTTCAATCCGATAGCACGACCTCTTTCAAACTCTGACATATGCTCGTAATGAGCACGAATCTTTCGGCGAGGCATTGTTACAGTCGACGTAAGATATCCGCAGTCAAAATGCAACAGAAATTTTGACCACATATTGAGAATCGCTCCTTATATACACCTGCTGAATGCGCAGTTCCGATGCGCTGGAGTTCCCGCTATTCATTCATTGGACACCAAATTTTAATCATTTGCATGTTCGGTCAAAATGTCTTTGCATACGAAATTTCATTACAATCGGATAACCCCTTCTTGGTGCGTCGATTTTTTTGTTATAGAGTATAGTTTGAAATTATAATTTTTTTTTGTTAAAGAAAATATTTTGGCAAGCTTACTATTACGAAAATAATTAAAATTAAAAGAAACTTAAATTGTGATTGTTAGCATTAAAAATGGAAAATTTGATTCATTAAAGTGAAAATGATAATATAATACAAACATTATCTACGCAGAACGAAATCTATTACTAAGCAAAATGGAAAGCTTGCTACAGATTATTGCAAATTTAATAGTATGTCGTTCCGGTAAGGTCACTAGTTTCTTTTATGAGATCGTTAGAATTAAAGGCCCGCTAAATATCGTAGTTGTACATTTAGGAAAGAGTCAAGATCGAGTTTTCGCATTAGGAATGGAGTTCCTAGAAAGAAGCCACAAAGAAAATGAGCACATGGACACGCCCTAATAAAGAAACGAAAGAAATCGATTACATCATGTGAACCTATCTCTACCGCTGAAGACGGCAGTATACCAAAGAGATTTCATACAAGAAGTTGCCGTCAAATAGTCAGATACAAAACATACATCTAAATTATAAATTGGAAAAGCAGAAGCTTACCAATAAGTAAACACAGATAATAAGGTTGCTATAATTAAACTGGAAGAAAACTTCAGTATACTAAAAAGATGGAACTCTGAAATATCGCCTTTCTTAAAGAATGTATAAGACTAGTTGGTATCACACGATCCAATAAGAGGATTATTAACATAACTATGGAAACTGCAACGGAAATTGTTGGTATTATACAGTTAAGCCACGTGATGATAAATTGTCTGAAAGAGCACGGCATTACACGACAAGGCGAAGAGAGGCGAAAATAGATAAACAAAATGTCGTTTCCACGTTTAAATACGTAGAACTTTGGTAAATTGCATAAAAACATTACGGAAGGTTTGGGAAACGTTAACGTTTTTTCAGTTAATTTAGTTGTGATTACTCCTTGCGACCGTAAGATTTTTTGACACGAAGTATTGTTTGTAGAAAACTAAAATTGAATAGCAGAAGAACAATAAATTCAAATGCGATATTAACTTCTTAAAACCTAAAGTTCCGTAACCAAAGGGGATTTTAAAATCTATGGATATAAACATAGAGCATAGTCACACTTTCTCAACATTTCGCTTGTTTATTAACAATTTGAATAAAAATAAAATCGTTTGAAAACAGTTGTTCTTGAAACGTCGGGAATCTTTATTGCTTCCTTTTATTACTTTCCATTTATTTTCGGTTTATTTTATCTTGTTTCACTTTTTAAATTCTTTACCTTTTTAAATTTACTACTCCTTAGCCTTTTCAAACTTACTTTTCTAATTATCTCTTTTCATTACTTTACTATATATTTTTTATTCTCATTCGTTTACTCACAATTTACCCTTTTCTCTTGCCTTTCGCATAATGTTTAATAGAAAAAAAATTGTTAGTTATCATGAAGTTAAATAGAGAATATTTAACTCACATCTATATTTTGTGATCATGCTGTTATTTTTGTCAAAAAGTAGCGAAGTTAGGTTTAAAACGAATCTCCAAAACAAATACAATCATGTTTAATAATTTAATAGAGAAAGCAAACTTGGCAAGGTTCAGCTAAAAGCTTTTATTTGTACGCATTTACAACTGATATCACTGGAAGTTAACTCACAGTTGAATTTTCTTATATCTTTTTTAGTGTTTTCATTAGAGTTCTATAAAGTTATACATATTATAGAAGTGTATATACATATTATAGAGAAGTGCCATTCCGTTTGTCTATTTTCATACTACTACTTCTTTTAATGGGCTGTTTCATTTCTCTAACAATTCGCTGTTGCGCTATTTATTTGCTATACAAATACTTACACCAGCAGTTTGAGTAATTGCCTAAACCATATTTCAATTTTCTTCTGAAATAGCAACTTCTTCAACGTATTTTTGCAGAACAGAAAAGCGATTTTTTAAATTTCAGCTTGAACGCGCATAAGTATATTTTCCTTTCAGTTCTTTACATAAGCACGAGTTTGTGTGGTTGTTCTCCGATGAACTTCCGCTTTTCCAATTTTGTATTTAAACATATTTAATATTTCAACGTTAGATAATCACTTCGGGTATTAAATCTTTTCAGTGCAGTGCAATCTTCAATAACCAATTTTTTTTTGTCTTGTAATCGATTTCACTGTTCCGTTCATTCAGCTGTTTCCACGTCTATTTTCCGTGTAGATCCTTTTTTTTAAGAACTTGCTACGGCTTTCTGATTCTGCAAATTCTATAAATTGATTGACACGTTCATCCTTTTCCCCATATCCCATTTTCCAACTGATTTGTTTTCTTATATACCTTATTCCCTGCTGTCTCATTCTGACATTAAAATCCCTCCATGGTTACCTTGATATGTTGTTTTCCTCTGATTTATGACCATTTGCGCGATTTCTTAAGAAAAGCCTTCGACCTCCTCATCGGAACGCCTTGATGTTGGTCATAGGTGCCAACTTCTAGAAGTGAAAAATCTGTAGTCAATCACGCACGCGTGGGCAGGCCACCATTTTTTAATTAAACAAAATCATACATAATTTATGAAAAACAGGCACAATGAGGAAATTAAGTATTTATTAAATTAATAATAATAGAGGATTAAACTGTATTAAATGCAATATTAATTCTTAGAATTTACAAATGCTGTAGTGCAAGATTTTGCATTTGAGAAATTTTTTGTCAAATACATTCTCATAACATTTCACATGTTGACATTTAACTATTAATAAATTTTCTGATGTGTCATGCAGACATGGTTGACCTGACTTCAGTCTTCAGTCAGTTCTAATTTTCTTCACTTAACTGAAGATTTCCTCACGTGCTGCATTCCTTTGAGGTATCGTAAGTATTGACCTGAGAAAGTCGTTTAAATTTTAATTCATCAGTATCATTTTTTATTTTACCTATGGCTGCCCATTGTGCATCAATGCTACCTTCATTACTCACAGTTTGTGGAACTTTGAAAGCCTGGAACTCACTGAATTCTGTTTGTAAAGCATCAACAGCTTCATCTTCTGTATTATTGAATGAAAGAACAGGAAATTTTTCTGTAAAATATTTTAAGCTGGAAAATTATGCATTTTCAAAATTCGATATTTGTGTAACCTTTGCATGAGGTAACACTTCTTACTCGAAAGGAAATTCATTGCACATGTAGTCACATGCTGTAATTTGAAATAGCCTCTGACGTTTTCATAAAATTCATTTTTATCATGGATGTTAAAATCTTGGATTACTTTCAGTTTACTTTTTCCAGTTAAGATATCAACATCTTTTTGATTACTCCTCTCATGATAGTGGACTTCCATAGTAATGATTTTATGATGCTTGGTTTTAGAAATTTCTCTAGCATTTTTCTGTGCAATTTGAAGAGAATATATTTTAACACATGAATATGCGGTTGTGCAGACTAAAGTTGAGCATTTGCTTTTTCAAATACAGGCACAGTATAAGATATAAATAAACAGAAAGCCTTATTGATATCTTCCGACAGAAAATAAAACAATCTTTCTTCACAAGACATGGAGTTTTTTGTTTCTTAGAAATATCCATATAATTTTGAGCTTCCCTTTTTAATTTCTGTGATGCTTTTTTGCTGTTACATTCTTTCACTTTATCTGCATTTTCAACCAAAACTTTGATAGAGGGAATAGTAAAGAAAGAAAATGTGGTGATTTGATTCCTTTTCATGGCCTCTTCCTTAAAAAAACTGATCAAAGGTTGCCAATGCTGGATTATATGCTCTAAGCACTTTCCAACGGACAACCAATGAGTGCTAACGTGTTTTAGTACCTTTTTTATATCAGTTTCATAAAATTCTTGAATTTTCAACCTATCTTTTCTTTTCGAACTCTTTTGTAAGTAATAGTAAATGTCTACCAAAATTTCATCGATTTTAAATGGCAAACATGCAGAACTCTTTTCAGCTGCTAAGTTAATAAGGTGGCAGGAACAGCCCATAATTTCAATATTTTGGTGATGATTCTTTAACACCGCTGCTACACCTGCTTTTTTCCTATCATAACAGGTGCATTATCACAGCTAAAGGCAACACAATTAGAAATTGGAAAGTTTTTAGATTGTAAAGCACTTACCAGAAGATTTCCAATATTTAACCCAGTAGCATCTTCTTTCAAAGATGGCACAGATAAAAGACAATTCACAATTTTTTCACATAAAGGATTGAAGAAAGTTACCACTATTAGGTGCAGCTTTGAATCAACATCGTTGCTTCCATCGGTTGCAACTGAAAATGGATAGCACCTTAAATTTTCAACAAATGATGAGGATTCCTTTGCAGACATTTCTTTCATAATTGCAGAAGTTTTGGTCCTCGCAGATCCATATTGTTTTGCAATACTGCCGTTAGGAAACATTTTCCTAAAGAGTGTCCACGCATGATCGCTGCAATTCATTGGCAAATTATGTTCAATGAAAAACAATGTAAATAAACATTCAGCGTTAATAAAGGAGGTATCGTTAAATGCAAAACATGAAGGCTTGATACTATGATCAGACTCTACAGCCTTGAACACCTCCTGATATTTAACAGTCTCAGAATACAAAGTAATATTGTGTTTACAACCGTAAGTAATGCTTATGTCTTTACGGCAACATGTGCAGAAAGCATATTTTAGATCCAGTTTTGATTTTTGAATAAAATTAAACATCTTCATATATTCGGCTTTAAACGTTTGGTAGTATCTTCTATTAACGTTCGACATTGTTTTCAAAAATACCTAAAAATAAAACTTTCTTTCCGGTGCGAAGAAATACCAGATATGTCTAACACATGGCTTCCCAAAACAAAGTCACATGCTTGACTAAAACCTTATCGATGTAGTGCATTCTTTCTTTCCTCCCCCAACAACTACAAATCCAGATGCGCAATTTCATTACACAGGTAAGCCCTGCGGTGGCGCAGTGTGGTAACGCGTTCTCCTATTGCGCGGCTAATCCGGGTTCGACTCCCAGCAGTGCAAAAAGAACGCTTACTCAGAGATCTCATAAAGATCGCACTGCTCACTGTAGTCCGGGGTTTGGTTCCCCAGGCCTTAAGAGGTTCGGATTCCTCGGAAAACAGTAGGTCCCGGCGCAGCATGACCACTGTAGTCTTTGAGCCGTAAAACCAAAAAACAAACAAATAAATCATTATGCAGGGGCATCACTCTACGTCATAGCTTGAGCTAAAATTCCACGTCACGCATGTGATGTGAACGGTAGATGAATTTTTCCTGTTTTTTTTATAGATATTTGCATTTATTTATGCATATTATTAAATATGCACAAAAATTTAAATAAATAATAGGTATTTAAATTTTTTTTTAAAAAACACTGGGGATTTTAGATGAAATTTCCGAAAATCAGAAGAAATCATTTTCCGACTGGTAGATCGATAAAAAATCGTAAGCCTTTTGGGTAAATCGGAAGGATTGGCACCTATGGTTGTCTACAACTTTTGTATAAGCACACACAGAGTTTTCTCTTTGTGCTACATGGTACAAATTAAAGATTTTCATTTCCTTTAGCATTATAAATACATAACAGTAATGCAAATCAAGTTTCTGAGACATACATTATAGCATTGATTATTAGAACTAATTGGGATTGAATAGAGTTCCAGTAATTGGAAGTTCGTATATAACCAGGGTTCCCCTACATCAGGATTTGTCAAGGAATTCGAAATTATCCCTAAAAGTCACGGAAAAACAAGATTTTTTGGTCAGACCTGGAAA
>QLNU02015360.1:3933821-3945317 GCA_006491805.2 Dysdera silvatica | reverse complement strand
ATAGGTGCCAACGTCTAGAAGCGAAAAATCTGTAGTCAATCGCTCGCGCGCGGGGAGGTCATTTTTTAATTAAACAAAATCATACATAATTTATGAAAAAAGGACACAATGAGGAAATTAAATATTTATTAAATTAATAATAATAGATCGGTGGTTCGAATCCAGGATGGGGAAAGCGTTTTTTTTTTCTCCAAAACAAATAAGCTCTAGTTTGAGCTGTAATTAACACGTGGGTGGCAAAAATTATAGTATAATAAATTTCCCCCACGAAAACTCACAAAAATCTCGCCCCGGAGGCTTTCTTGTGTTGACCATATTTGGCAATTGTGTTATCCCTGCGGAGGGTAATAATACCTTAACATCTTTACATACGGAGAAAGAGAGCGTTGTTTCCTGTCCTCATTCGTCTAGCGGTCCAAGACACTCCGGGCTAAACGGAGGGACCCTGGTTCGAATCCAGGATGGGGAAAGCGTCTCTTTTTCTCCAAAATTACATAAGCTCTAGTTTGAGCTAATTAATACGTGGGTGGCAAAAATTATTGTATAATAAATTCCCCCACGAAAACTCACAAAAATCTCGCCCCGGAGGCTTTCTTGTGTTGACCATATTTGGCAATTGTGTTATCCCTGCGGAGGGTAATAATACCTTAACAAATAATAGAGGATTAAACTGTATTAAACGCAATATTAATTCTTAGAATTTACAAATGCTGTAGTGCAAAATTTTGCATTTTCGAGAAATTTTTTGTCAAATACATTCTCGTAACATTTCACACGTTGTCTGCATTTAACTATTAGTAAATTTTCTAATGTGTCATCAGACATGGTTGACCTGAAGTCAGTTCTAATTTTCTTCACTTGACTGAAGACTCTCTCGCATGCTGCATTACTGTGAGGAATCGTAAGTATTGACAGCATAACCTGAGAAAGTCGTTTAAATTTTAATTCACTAGTATCATTTTTTATTTTACCTATGGCCGCCCATTGTGCATCAATGCTACCTTCATTACTCACAGTTTGTGGAACTTCGAAAGCCTGGAACTTACTAATTATGTTTGTAAAGCATCAACAGCTTCATCTTCTGTATTATTGAACAAAAGAACAGGAAATTTTTCTGTAAAATATTTTAAGCTGGAAAATGATGCATTTTCAAAATTCGATATTTGTGGAACCTCTGCCTGATGTAACACTTCTAACTCAAAAGGAAATTTATTGTGCATGTAGTCACATGCTGCTATGAAATAGCTTCTGACGTTTTCATAAAATTCATTTTTATCATGGATGTTAAAATCTTGGATTACTTTCAGTGTTCCATTTCCAATTAAGATATCAACATCATCTTTTTGATTACTCCTCTCATGATAGTGGACTTTCAAAATATCACTACATAATTTTATGATGCTTGGTTTTACAAATTTCACTAGCATTTCTCTGTACAATTTTAAGAGAAGAGATTTTAGCATATGAATATGCGGTTCCGCAGACTGAAATTGAGCATTCGCTTTTTTAAATACAGACACAGTATAAGATAAAAATAAACAGAAAGCCTTATTGATATCTTCCGACAGAAAATAAAACAACCTTTCTTCACGAGACATGGAGTTTTCAGTTTTTTGTTTCTTAGAAATATCCACATAATTTTGAGCTTTCCTTTTTAATTTCTGCGATGCTTTTTTGCTGTTACGTTCTTTCACTTTATCTGCATTTTCAATCGAAACTTTGATAGAGGGAATAGTAAAGAAAGAAAGTGGGGTGATTTGATTCCTTTTCATGGCCCCTTCCTTAAAAAAAATGATCAAAGGTTGCCACTGCTGGATTATACGCTCTAAGCACTTTCCAACAGACAACCAACGAGTGCTAACGTGTTTTAGTACCTTTTTTATATCAGTCTCATGAAATTCTTGAAGAATTTTCAACCTATCTTTTCTTTTCGAACTCTTTTGTAAGTAATAGTAAATGTCTACCAAAATTTCATCGATTTTAAATGGCAAACATGCAGCACTCTTTTCAGCTGCTAAGTTACTAAGGTGAAAGGAATAGCCCATAATTTCAATATTTTGGTGATGATTCTTTAACACCGCTGCGACACCCGCTTTTTTCCCCATCATAACAGGTGCATTATCAGAGCTAAAGGCAACACAAATAGAAATCGGAATGATTTTAGATTGTAAAGCACTTACCAGAAGAGTTCCAATATTTAACCCAGTAACATCTTCTTTCAAAGATGGCATAGATAAAAGACAATTCAAAAATTTTTCACATAAAGTATCGAAGAAAGTTTCCACTATTGAATACAGCTTTGAATCAACATCGTTGCTTCCATCGGTTGCAATTAAAAATGGATAGCACCTTAAATTTTCAACAAGTGATGAGGATTCCTTTGTGGACATTTCTTTCATAATTGCAGAAGTTTTGGTCTTTGCAGATCCATATTGTTTTGCAATACTGCTGTCAGGAAACGTTTTCCGAAAGAGCATCCCCGCGTGATCGCTGCAATTCATTGGCAAATTATGTTCGATCAAAAACGATGTAAATAAACATTCAGCGTTTATTTATCATGGAGGTATCGTTAAATGCAAAAACTGAAGGCTTGATACTATGATTAGACTCTACAGCCTTGAACGTCTTCTTATGTTCAACGGTCTCAGAATGCAAAGTAATATCGCGTTTACCACCGTGAGTAATGCTTATGTCTTTACTGTAACACATGCAGAAAGCATATTTTGGCCCCAGTCTTGATTTTTGAATAAAATTAAACATCTTCATATATTTGGCTTTAAACGTTTGGTAGTACCTTTTATTAACGGTCGACATCGTTAACGTTGTTTTCAAAAACACCTAAAAACAAAACTTTCTTTCCAGAGCAAAGAAATACCAGATATGTCTAACACATGGCTTCCCTATAAAGAGTCACGTGCTTGACCAAAACCTTATGGATGTAGCACATTCTTTCTTTCCTTCCCCAACAACTACAAATACAGATGCATGATTTTGTTGTGCAGGGGCATCACTCTACGTCATAGCTGGAGCTAAAATTCCACGTCACGCCACGCATGCGCCGTCAACGGCAGACGAATTTTTCTGGTGTTTTTACCGATATTTGCATTTATTTATGCATATTTATTATTAAATATGCACATATGCGCAAAAATTTAAATAAACATGCATCAAGAAAAATAGGTATTTAAATTTTTTTTAAGAAACTCAGCATTTTAAAAAACACTGGGGATTTTAGACGAAATCTCCGAAAATCGGACGAAATCGTTTTCGACTGGAAGATCGATAAAAAATCGGAAGCCTTCAAGGTAAATCGGAAGGACTGGCACCTATGTGTTGATACATATGTTTGTACTATTTGTAGTTGTTGCTATTGTTAGGATAGTTGAATAACAAGTGTCGCAACTCGATCTTGTGTATAGTTCGTTCGTGGAAGGTTGACCGATGGTACTGTTAGAATTCCCGGGAGCTGAAGTCACAAACGGGCTAGTTCATTACAGCAGAGGGGAGGACGTCATTTCAGAACTGGTTTTTGGCGCAGACAAACGTTCGCTAAGAATCAGTTCTGAAATGACGTCCTATCTTCTGCTGTAATGAACTAGCTAGCCCTTTGTGATGTCAGCTCCTGTGAAAATTCTAACGGTACCATCGGTCAACTTCCAGCAAGCGAACTATACTTTCAATTTCTCAAAGTTATCTTAAAGTCTTTTGTTGAATAGAAAGCCGTCACTACTTGTTATTCCGCACTTTCTGTTCCTTCATAATAAAACAAATGTCCACTTTTAAGTTCTAACCAGTCTTGTCATAAATTTTAGATGAATTGCACGTCCCCGTTTTAATGTTATATTTTAATTTTTATCTAGTACATATGCATACACTATTTATCAATAACTGTCCAGATACACCTATGGACTGCATAACTTGAATTCTTGTGTGTATGTATGGGGTACATACAACTGATATAGACTTGAACTACTGGTCATCGTTATCGTGCGAGCACGGATTCAGCGCTATGAACTGTCAAGTCTAAGACCGGGACTACATTCCAAAGCTGCAGTTTACATCAATCGTTAACGGTATGTATTAACGGACCATTAACTAATCTGTTTTAACCACAAAATGCAATTAATAAGTGGTATCTTTTAAGGTAAATCACGTCATACAACAAGTCACATAAGTTGTAAAGAATTAAAAATCAGTTTTTAATATAATAAACTATATTATCGAAATATTTTCTGCATAAGAGTTACTATGCGCAAATTACAAATCTTCATTTGCAAAATTTTAAGCATAAATTTATCCTTCACGACCTTTCTGAAAGCAATTTAATTCTCTTTAGAACTCGTCTTTCTAATGTTGCTTGGCCAACCGTACTCACCTTAACTGATACCAATGAAGTCTACTACCACTTCTTTCAAATTTTTAACTCTTTTCATAATAACTGTTTTAATTTTAAAACAATCACTAAGAAAGCAGAATTAAGAAACCATGGATTACTAACTACCTTTTACTAGAAATTACGAAAAAAAACACCATTTTTTATCTTTTTGAAAAATAGGTCGTAGACCCTCTGCCTTCCGCGTTTTCAGAAATAATTTGAATAAAAAATTGAAATGTGCAAAACGTTCATGCATGTGTAAATAAATTCTTCGCAAATTCTACTCTTAAAAAAAAAAACTTGGGCAAAGTTAAATGAATTACTAGGGAGAAGGAAAGCGTGAGACAAATCAATCGGTGATCTAAAAGTTGGCAATCATATTTTAACAACAGATGGCCAAAAAATTGAATCTTTAAATGACTTCTTTGCAGATTTTCCCTATAGTTTAATAGATGGTCATCTAGATTCATCTAATATTACCACAAATTGCCATAACTATCATATAAGTGTTTCTATGTTTTTATCTCCTATTACTAATTTGAAAACATTTAAGATTTTAAAAGAAATCGATTCCCACGGAGACCCTGGACATGATTTAATCCACCCAGCTGCTGTCAAATCTGTAGCCGAATTTATCACATTACCCCTTACTCATATTTACAACTTAACTAGAAATAAAATACAGGGTACCAGGGAGGAAATTTACATAAAAAGGTTAAACACTGGTAAAATAGCAATGAAAAAGATCACTCAAGCTTTCGGACGCGCCGCAGTGTGTCCCTCTGATCAGGAGGTCATTTAGCTCCCTGCCTTATTAGCAGCTACAGATTTTATTTATTCATCCTCATTTCAAAAGCATCAACTAGTTGAAAGCTTTGATCTATCTAGGCTTTGACACCATAATTCATGAAAGATTACGAAACTGAATCGCAAAATGCATTTATCAACATTTTACCGAAAACAATTTCTGCATATGCATTTAAATCGCCCATCACCCGCAACTTACTGTCTGGTGTGTTCCACAGGGATCTGTTCTGACGACTACCATTTAATTTTTACATAAACGACATTTTTTTTTCTACACCTTTTGTATTTATTATTATTTATTTCTTACTATTTTTTTAAACCACGTCAAGACATACAAGTATCTTTTTTCATGATTTTGAAATTGATAACTTAATACTACAAACTAATAATGATATCAATTGCTTTATCAATTACTTTGTTGCCAATTTCTTAAAATTAAATACTTCCAAAACAAAGTGTCTTCTCTTTACTAACAAAAAAAAGCAATATGGATCAACTCAGCTTAACCATAAATAACAACTCCATTCCCTTCTCTTTGGAGACAAATTTCCTCGGTATAATTCTAAAATATAATTTAAAGTGGGATAACCATAGTATGTGCAAAACTAAGCAGAAGCATTGGAATAGTTAGAAATGTTAGTTTCTATTTACCTGTTCCAATCCTTTTAAATCTCTATTATTCCTTGATTTTCCCAAACCTTATTACTGCCTTTTAATTTGGGGTCATACTTCCAATTCTAACCTTCAACGTCTGATTTCATTACAAAAGAAATATTTACGTCTTATTCTTAATCATTCTCATTTTACCCACAGCTCAGATATTATTAGGCACTTTCGTATTTTTTTAATTGATAACCTTCTTACTTTTAAAACCTTAATATTCATGTTTAGCATAATAAAATCCTTGAAATATTCAAATATAATTTCTTTTCAATTGCCCAATCACTCATATCATACAAGAAACTTAACTAACTATACCCCAATTTTTTCTAGAACCAATTTGGAATGGCAAGAATTGGCTACTTTGACCCTAGAGTATGGAACCCACTTCCTTCTACACTAGAGATTTTAAATGCTCTTTCTTTATTTAAAAAATATCTTACTGATCACCCATTAAATAAACATCCCTTCTCTTTATTATTTATTATTATTTTTTTAGAAGTTTATATTTTAAATATAATTAAAACACTCACCATGGGCAGCATAGGCTTTGTCAGATATAATAGGCTTTATCCATTGCTGTCCAGACGAATTAAGTTAATTTTGAAATATTTGTTATACACCTCACTATAATTTGTATCTGTTTCGTCCAAATAAAGAATTTGATTTGATTTGATGTGTCTGGTATACATGTACGCTGTATTTTTTTTTTTTTTTACGAGGCGGACGAGTACATTACTGGGCGAGTAAATATCACTGCTAAAAGAATTATTAAATAATAGTCTAGTAACTACTTACGCGATGACGTCAATCATGTCTAAGCCCATCTCAACTGTGCAATTAGCATGATCAGATCGAGGTTCGGGAAGTCCGCTGACGCAGTAATAACAGTCTCCCAGAATTTTAATCCGAAGACAATGATTATCCTGAAACGAAAGTACAATTCTTTAATTCCTTAACAAGAATTTTCTCGACTCTATTCTAAGTGAATCAATGAGAAATATATGTGAACGATGATGAGCGTTTCTAAATTCACTAGAAAAAGGTCAACACACAAATCAAGCGCGTTAATTTTTACAATTATAAATACAACTTCTATGAAATTTGGGAAAGTGTCATCGCAAACTGTTTCACATGATTGCATCTAAAAATTAACTCGTATTTCATTCTATGATAGTGAAACCTAGGGCATTTACCTTGTGAGAAATTTATATGAAAACCAATCGTCAAAATTATCAAATACGTAAATCCAGAGTTTACACTATTTGAAATTAAGAAATCAGTCTGTTTCTTCACGATAGGTGAGTTCCAGAATTTCAGCTGGAACGTTCAGAAGCCAGAAATTTTAAGCTAATAGTTTTAATGAGTTTAGTTGTTGATTATCATTTATATTAATATATAGAATATTTAAGCAGAAAACGCTTAGATAACAGTCTTTATTCATTACTTCCCAGAAAGATCAAATTAAAATCAGTGTAAACGCCACACATTATACACACACACACACACACATACGAACACTACACTTTACCGAAAATAAAGTTGTTATTATTACAGATTACGTAAATATAAAGATCGGTTTAGATTTTTTATAGGTATATATTTGATGTCGAAGAAAATTTAAAAGCTTTCTGTTTTTATGCTTATTAAGAAATGACTACTAGTTTATATTTTGCGTTGTTTTCTACGACGCAATAATCCTCCTTTAAACTAGTGACCTTTCATACTAATAATGTTTATTTAACCTGTAATGCCAGTTGCAAGGTTACATATTATGAACAACAGTAGCATTAATTACATTGAATTACTGCAGAAGAATTTCGGTTCTCTTAGTTCGACTTAAAATGGAAGAGAGCAGAAACCGCAACTTGTTGCAAGACTTCTCTTCTACAGGTGTAAACAAAAAAAGAGCATGAAGAGCACTCTTTTTTTAAAGACACAAGATACGTTTAGGGAGATTCAATTTCAACTTTTTTTTTAAAAAAAAAAAGCTCAGAAGCGTGATTTCTTTCTTCAAAAACCCTAGTAGACACGAAATACATATTGCTATGGTGTGAGATTGTTTAAGAATATAAAAATATTTGTTGTTTAAATAATATATACTATCTGCCGAACCTTTAGTGTTTTGTTTTGTTTTTAATTTTTTCCCTATAAATAAAATGATCTTAATCGAAGTTAACGGTTTAACAAGACCTCCGACCACAAAATAAGAAGTGTCAAAATTCTAGCTTTGAATCAAAGGCCATATATTGGGCTTAACTTTTGTCTATTGGAACTGTGAAAATCAGTGAGAAAAAGCACGTCGCGGACGGACACAGTCTTAATCACTTGAAGATGTCGCAAAAACAGCAGTTATTACACCTATCGGACTTTTTGAGCATAAACAGAGAGTGTTTGGGGTAAAACATTCAGCCTAGACCTTCCAGAGATTTATTGATGAGGTCTTTAAGGGTCTAACTAATTCCTATGCGTATATAGACGACGTTTTAGTAGCGTCAGAGGATGAAAAACAACATATAAGGGACCTGCGTGAGGTATTTGAAAGAGTTAATAAATATGATTTAGTTGTTAATGCAGAAAAGTGTGAATTTGGTAAAAATAAGTTAACATTTTTAGGATGTGAGGTCACGTCAGATGGTATTGCTCCCATGTCAGAAAAAGCTGTTGATATTTTGGCTAATTATCCAAAACTAAAATCAGATAATGCGTTACTCCGTTTTTTGGCCATTTAAAATTTTTACCATAGATTGTTTCATAATTCTGCTAAAGTGCAAGCACCTTTACACAAAGCCTCAACTAGTAGCAGCAAATACATAAATATACGAGGTAATACTACGCCGATAATCCGTCACCTGTAAGCACATAAAGCAATTAAAGTACACCGTAAGTAGAACATACATTTAAAACACATAATATAGTGAAACTTCGATTTGTTGTTTCCCTGAATTTGTGTTATAAACTAAAAGACTGTTTTTCCCTTTCTATTTCCCTCATTACTTTCTCCAGATTTTACGTTTTATTTGATTTTTGCAACATTATAATACGGATGCATGGTGATGAATATATCGACGTTCACTGACTACTGCAACCAAGAGGACGGTATTTTAAACTGAAAAATTATATTTATGAATTCGTACGCAGAGTTCACAATTAGGGAACACTATTAAGAGTGACGGCGCACAAGACAGGATTATATTATATAAACTTAGACAGGTTTAACTAAATAATTTTTAATCTGATCAATCCCTTTCTGGGAAAATAGAGTCGCCTTCGGCGGTTCACTATTCCAAATTACGATCGAAAAAAAAAAACCTGACTAATTACCATCAACAGTGGCGCCGACTTCATGGGTTCGAGACACTTTTTGCACCCTCAATAATTTTGTTGTGGGTTCCTCGAACCCATAATATTTTTGCTCGTGGGGAAAATACGCATACGGAAATAGAAGCACAAAGTTTTTGGTCATCAATTCTTCAATATTTTCATTATTTATATCCTGTTCCCTGAACCTTTCATTAAAGAAAATTCTTCATTTTGTCTGGGTTCATAGAAAATACAAAAGTTTAGTCTGTAGCTCTACACACAGAGACGAGAATCTTTAGCGGCCATAGTGACAAAGGCAAAAATATATTGTCCAGTAAGTTGATCCATCCCATCTTTCAACAGCTAAGGGATCCACACTTTTCTTTATTTTTTACCCTGTTTTGCCTCCCAAGCACCCCTGGAGCACCTGGGGAATCTAGCTTTTATTTCAGTCAACTTTTTTTTTTTAAAGAAAGACGGAGAGGGCTGGGCACATCTGAGTATTTTGGCAGCAATCATAAAACACTAAAGGGTGTATACATTTAGGAGAACATGAAATAATTATCTAGAGAAAAAATATTTTTCTATAATTTGCTTCATTTTAACATTTCAGGTGTCTTATTGTACCAGATAATCTGATAATGAAATTTAAATTACACTTACATCCTTTTAAAAAGGGCGTGGGTCAATCGATTTAAAATTTTTGGAACTCACAATAATTTTTCAAGTCGGCACCTATAACCATCAATATTCGAAAACCATTCCATTATAGAAATTATTCATCCGATAAAATTATCATCAATCAACCGAAAATAAAAAAAAAATAAAATCATTATTAAATCAAAAATCGTTTCATTAAATTAAACTCGCTATTTTTATTAATCATTTACGTGGTGCAAGTATCTTCACCTTTATTTTCAGCATCTATTTAGCTAACCCCATTGGTACTTCACGAATGAAATAATCTGATAATTTCGCCAAATCTTTATTTCTGTGCACTCACTATTTCGGCCATTTACAAATCTTACTATGAAAAGAACGAGACAACATTTACATATAATGAACATTTTTTCACGTTTCGAGAAACAAATTAAGGAATTGTCAGGTCTTTGAATAACAATCCTCCTCCTTATGGCCGAGCTGTTCGAAGGGGCCGCAAGTGAATGCGATCAATAGAATGCAGTTTGGAGGGAACTTTATAGGATTTTTTTCTCAGGAAGGTCTAAGAAAGTTTAATTTACAACTACAGGAATATCTACTTACGTTAGCCAATTGATCAAATCGTCCGAAGAGTTCATTCAGTAAACGGACAAGTTCTTGAGCCGTGCACTGCGATGCCAGAACGGTGAATCCAACGATATCAGCAAAGAGGATACTAAAAAATTTACACTTATGAGACACAAAACAGTTTTAATAAAACTCGGAAACAATGAAACATATTGCAAATATTTTATTCATGATATGGAATGAGAAAAGAAAATAAGAGTTGAAATATGGAACGAAAGCTTGCTTTTGGTTATATGCTTCCGTTTTAAATTAAACTGCAAGTAATTAGATCTTAATTAGTAATCATAGCGATCTAATCAGTGCAATATAGTTTCCGTAACAGACATTTTTTTTATTACATGTATTTTATGATTTGAAACTAGGGTAGCGTTGCTCCTTGACCACCTGTGTGCGGTACCGCGGCCTACTTACCGGTACCTTCAACACCCTTACCGCGGAAATCACGGGGGTTAGTTAAAGAAACATCAAATATGTAACCCTTCTCTTTATGCGCTCCATCTTTGCGAACTATTGCCCCCCAAATATATGGAATTTAGATAAGTTTTAGAGTTATAGTTCGTGTTCTTACATTGCCTTTTTACTATTGTGCATAACAATGTAACAATCACTTTTAGTAATTAATAATTACTAATACGAAATTAGCAATTAATAACTAGTGATACGAAATTAACGATTAATAACTAGCAATTAGAATTAAACAATGTCAAACAATCAACGTTTATTGGCGTAGTGATACCGACGCCGATGGTATGGCGTGATTAGATGGTGAAACGTTCGAAAGAAAATAAATATTTCTGCCTTCGGTGGGACCTGAACCCACGACCTTCCACTTGCCGGGCGGAGGCTCTACCCACTGAGCTACGAAGGACAATATATAATCTCTTTACGAACGTATATATATTGTTGCCAGTTATTTCGCAGAATGGTGTAGTACATAGACTACTATTTAAACCAAATTGCAAAGAGACTGGTATTAAATTGATCGAAATGCACGTTGCAGCATATGTATTTATTTTATATAAATCGAACACTACGCAGATTAAATCAAACAATGTCAATCAATC
>QLNU02015360.1:3914985-3933721 GCA_006491805.2 Dysdera silvatica | reverse complement strand
GGACATTTTTACAACGCGTGCCCTGAAGGAAAAACCATGCTAAAAAGAATAGATGGGCATTCCTTGGTAAGAGCAGAAGAAACTCCAAAATCTGATAAGATTGTCGCAAGAATGGAAATTGACATGAAGAAGGAATTAACGGGCATAGGGTTAAAACGGGTTAGCATTATGATAAATGGGGTACCTCTGTTAGCACTACGGGATTCAGGAGCTGCCATCACAACAATACGAAGAGAGTCATTGCCTAAGCACATGTTAACATCGAAGTCTTCAACAGAGTTATAGCCTACAATTGGTGAGCCTGTTACAGCAGACCTCATTAAAGTCGAAATAAGAACTTGCTCATATGCCAATCACGGCAAATAATTAAGAAATACCCTGTGCTGTCGTCGCTGGTTTAAACGAACAACGTTTCATTCCAGAATATGTGTACAAAAAAGTGTTATATCAAGAAGGTGCAAAGTCAGCTAGTGATAAAGCACTCATTTCAGAAATAAACACAGAAGTTGGAGGGAATTATATTCTTGCGGCTGCCACCTCCCCTCTTCCCCTCCGATAGAAAAAGACGAAGCATTCACAAGTTCGGACCGGGATGGTCATAACCCCAACTTAGCTGTAACGGAGGAACAATTTCCAAGCTCATTGGATGCGTTTCTGAGGATACACTAAGAATGAAGAACAGATTGATTTTCGAGCTTTAAATTCTATCACAGAAGATGATGCTTATCCTACGAAAGAACCAACTGCATTACTACAAAGGATGGCTAAAGCGCAACATATTTCTACAACTGATATCTATAGAAGATATTAGCAAATTGAGTTAGAAGAGAGAAGTCGTCCATTATCTGCATCCCATACTCATAATGGAACGAAATGCCATTTGATCTACAAGGAACTTCATTTACGTGTCAGAAAGCTGTAAACACCGCATTAGAAAAACATAGACAGTACGCTGCAGCTTACATCGATGGCATTGCAATATTTTCTGAAACTTGGGAAGATCACCTGATTCATGTGCAAAAGGTCATTCGAATTTAAAAAGTTTTGGTTTTACAGGAAATGTTAAGAAAACGCAGTTCGCGCAAAGACAAGTTCGATTTTTAGGCCATATCGTCGAATCTGGAACAGCCTGATCCAGAGAAATTAGATGTCGTCCAACAAATTCAAAGACCGACAACGAAAAAGCAATTGAGAAGTGTACTAGGACATTTTAATTATTACCGGGATCACATTCCTAATTATGCTACGTTAGAGGTACCATTGGCCGATCTCACAAAGAAGGGGATCCCAATACTAATTCCGTAGGAAAAGAAACACGACGAAGCTTTGTGCGTGCTGAAACAGAAGCTGATGAATGCAACTGCACTGTATACTCCAAATTACGCCTTGCCCTTCATCATAGATTGTGATGCCAACCTCACGGGAGTGGGATGTTGCCTTTCGCAAGAAGATGAACTAGGAAAAGAAAGACCGGTTGCCTTTGCTAGCTAAAAACTTTCAAAAACTCAACAGGCGTGGTCTACGATAGAACGAGAAGCATATGCCATTGTGTTTGCTCTGAAGAGATTCAAACATTACCTATATGGCACTAAAATCATCGTACGATCGGACCATAATCTACTAGCTTATCTAACAAAGACTTACCCTCAAGGATCTAAACTACAGAGATGGTCTTTCTCTCCTTGCAGAAATTTGACTTAGATATTAAATACCGTAAAGGGAAGCAAAACTCAAATGCGGACAGCGTGAGTCGATTATGGGAAAAAGACGCTACTTGTTTATTCAAGGGATAATTATGTGTTAGTGATTTTTTTTTAGGTTTGAAGGATTGAAATTACTAACGAAGTGACGACATAGTATTTTGCAAAATTCATTTGTGATTTGATGTATTCTTATTGGTAATATTTTACTGTATTTTGTGTTGATGGTATTTAATTGTAATTTATATTGATGAAATTTAATCCATTTTATAGGGATGATATTTAGCAGAATTTTAAATTGATGACATTTTGCTGTACTTTATATTAATGATAGTTGCTGTATTTTATGTTGCAGATATTTTACTGTATTTTTACTGATATTAATGGTTGTATATGCAGCCTGTGTTTTATATATGTAGCCTGTGTTTTATATATGTAGTATGTTATATATGTATATACGTTGTATATGTAGCCTTGTTATGTTCATCCAGTTTATCTTGGATAACCAATGTTACAAACCAAAAATTGTGAATTGTTCTAAAACCTCATTCAAAATTTACTTAAAGGGGAGACGGATGTCGGGCCCTCAATTATAGACAGTTTGGAAACCTCCAATATAAATATATGTAGATACACATACGCCCGCCATTTTGGGAAAGAAGGACGATAAATTATGTCACTAACCCGAACTAAAACTTAAATCCACACATGGCCACGCTATGACGCTGCCACTAAATACAGTGTTGCTATGGGCTGAGAAAAATCCAAGAAAGGGGAGTTCGACAACTTTAAGGGGATAACAATTGCTTTTCGAGGGGTGGCAGGTTCCGGTAAGTACTAGGGGAATGGTTCCCCTCTAAGTCTTTATTTTAAATACAAAAAAAAGTTTGTAAATATATTTTGTTGTAATTAATAAATTAGTTAATAGTGGAAGAGGAGCGTGCTTATGTTTGGTGAGTTTATTTAGTGCCAAGAAGAAGCGGCCTTACTTTGGATTATACCGCAGCTGACGAAAGAAGATTCGTAAGTACTGTTTTCAATTGTTGAATCAAAAGGAAAGTTTAGAAACTAAAGAATCCACGCATTTGAACAAATTAGAATTTGCGGAATATATGAAGATTTCTGATAGACTAGTTACTGTAAAACTGGGGAAGTCATTAAAAACGAAAGGTTAAGATTTTAAAGTCTATTTTTTTGTGAAACTGCGATGCATTTTTTGTTTTAGTTTTACAACGCAAGGACAACAAAGGTCATGTTAAGCCGGAACCTACAGTTTTGCGAGGAATCCAAACCTATTAAGACCTAGGGAATCAATCTCCGGACTACAATGAGTAATTATTCGATAAGCTTTTTTTTTTGCGTGGGGGGTTCCAACTCAGAATATCCCCATGCCAGGCGAACGGGTTAGTTACCACTGTAGAACACCGCACCGCCCGCAATGCATTTTTAAAGCTTTATCAGAGATGCATGACACTTTTAAATGACACGTTGGCCATGTGCATGCGGCAATAAAATGCAAGATTCAAGATCCAATTTCATCGATTTCTTTCAAACTAAACCTTTACTAAAATTCTTCCTAGAGCAAGAAATAATGTGAAAACAAAGGAAAAACCGACACCATTTTCAGTGCTGTTTGCAAGAATTGTAGTTTCAAATATTTTCATAATTGCGTATTGTTTTCATAGTATCTTATTGAGAATAACGACTGATCGTCGAGACTAAGCCGTAAATTTAACGGCATCATTTGTTGATTCACTACATGTCACCATAATGTATACGACTTGTCAGTATTTACTACCGATGTTATACAGCACATTTTCTGTAACCACTTCCTTCATAGTTTTCCTTGACATGATATTTTTGCCGGCAAAATTTAATTGGGTTGATGGCAATTCTTTACTGTAACTATCCCAAAGAACGACCTTGAAATATCTAAACATATTATTAATTCCCTTTCTTCAGTTATCCTTCATCAATCTCGCCATCAAAGCAAGAAATTTTCCTTAAAAATCTATCATTACCTGTAATTATAGGTCTAGGAAAGTGACAAAAGAAAAAAAAGGCTGCCACCAACTCAATTTAACTCATGTTAAATGGGAAAGAATCGAGTATTTTATTTACACGTAATAAATAGAAACTTCGTGAGACGCCGTTCAATTTATTCTCTCTTAATAATATATAAAAAAAAAACCGTCTGATTAGATAAAAAAAATGGAAATATAAAAGATACGTGTACTTCATTTCATGTCCAAAACACATTCATTCTTATTTTCTAATCGATCACGGAGAGCTGGATCTTTTTAGCTATGTCCCTGCGGGAACTAACTCTATCCACTTAAAGCTAGAATTATTAGCGGAAGATGAAATAAGTTTCTGAAAATACTCACACGATAATTAAAGTAAAAACAAATTTTTAAATCAGTTTTTTATATTTATTAATTTTAAAAAATAGTTGCATGTGATTTACCCTGAAAAAAGCTCGACCAATAGAGCATTTTAAATTTTATAACCATATTTCGTGTGCGTGGATAAATTTAAGTCTAACAAGGGAACTAGCCCGAGTGGGAGTCCTAACTGAGAATTAAGACATATTACAATTTATAGATTTTTGACCCCCAATTACGAATCCAAAGTCCTTTTTCTGCGAAATCCATATATAAATTTTTAACTAACGACTAAAATTTTCAAAATTGGCGCAAATTTCAGCTATTTGGCGAAGGCCTTGTAAGAATTGGCGTCATTATGACGGTGACCGCCGCATTAGCGAGAATTTGAGTTGTCAGTTGGTATGCTTTTAACTTGGTTTAATCAGAAGTTTATTTAATGCCAGACTGAAATTATTAGTTGTTCGTTTTCTAGCGAAGTATCACATTATAAAAACCGCCCACATTTCATTTTTGATTTTCTATTAAAAAAAAAAAAAAAGAATTTCGTGAACATCATTCAATCTATCTTAAATTTATCAATAAAGAAATACAACATACAACCTTCAGTAATTACAGCTGCAGAATTAGACGCGAAAGTAAACGTTTGTTTGCAAAAATTGAAGAGTTATTTATTTATTTATTTTTAGAGTAATGATAAATGATGAATAAAATTTTTATTTGTAATGCTCATTTTTTAATTTAATAATGTGATTGAAGATGTTACTTCGGATTTTCATGACTTTAATGAAAATCGAACAAATTATGGTAATTTCGAGTATGAATCTGATTACGGTAATGATGACGCTTTGGCAAAAGAATTTACTTCGAAAAGTACTTTTTTTTTTTATTGTGATGATTTTTGTAAACAATGAAAATTTCTTCAAACTAAAGCTCGTTATCATAAAGTTAAATATCCTAGAGATACATTTAAATAAAAAAAAACAACCTTTATTAGGGATAAATAATCAAAAATAAGAAATAATTAGGGCTTCAATATTTCAAAAATTTAAGAATGCCAGAAATCGTCATATGCCAGTTCATGACGTGGTTTTATAACGCTAGGCTTTCAATTAAGATAACACATTTCAAAGCAGTTATCGTTTCATCCAAAATTTTACAAAGACAGCTGGAATTGTTCCTTGAAAAATCACAAAATACTTGACCACAGCACATATCCATAATATTGAGGAAATTAAAAATACTGATGTAGAATTTATATCAAAAATTGAGAGATTCGACATTAATTCTTGATCCTGCTCAATTACTGAATTCTGATCAAAGTAGCCCTCATTATTTCATAGCAAATGAAAGATTGTCTTTAAAGGGGGAAAAGCAAACTATTTCGACAATTCCATCAGAATTTTCATTAACACCAGTGGCAGATTTCTAAGTAGGCACACAAAGCACAGGCCTAGGGGCGGCATCAAAGTGCTTAAACATAAAATTGTCCAAACTCAACAATGTTGAAAAAACAACGTTCCTTTTAATTATTGCCCTGTTTCCCCAATAGCGATGACATATAAGCGACTACTTTAACTTGCCTGCAAATACAAACTACAGAATCGAAAGACAAAGGGCCCTGAAAATTTTGCCCCTGGGTATTTGCCCAGCGTACCCATTTATAAATCCAGGCTTAACACGCTTTTTATATATACTAATAGTAAACGAATGAATAATAAAAAACTTGAACTGATAACGAAAAAATTCATGCAAGGATGCGTACGTGTATTTTTCCCAAATACGCAAAATATACACAAAATTATCAGAGGCTCCAGGATTCCAAACTAAAACTATTGTGGATTCAAAAAATGTCTCGAATCCACGAAGTCGGAGACTATGGTAGCAATAATTTCGAATTGTATCTTATTAGTTTGAATAATTATATGAAAAATCTCCTTTACATATCAAATGTTAAGAGTATGATATGCGTTTCTTTTTTAACAAATATTCCTTTCTTTGTAAAGGAGGGAGGGGGCGGCAGTACAGGCTGTGCCTAAGGGCGGCAATTTTATAAATCCGCCACTGATTAACACATTCATACACATTTATGCCAACGCTGTCAACGAGCGGGGAATTAAAAGGCAAGATGCTAATATGCTTAAAAGAAAATAATGGAAATTTTGGTCCAATCGTTAAAAAGTTATTTCGGTCTTCAGATTTATATATTACTTCTTCAAAATCAGGAAAAATGGACAAACTACAAATAAAAGAATGGCTGAATAATTGCATTATTCTCATTTTGCACCCACCTTCTTGTATCCTGTTAGATTCCTGGATAGGGTGCACAGATTCAAGCATACACAAAGATCTTCATAGCGACTGCATTACCTAACAAATGACCCCTAAAACAACATCCTTTACCCCATCACCCGATGTATATTTTTTCAGGCAGTTTAAAAAGTTCGTTAAAAAAGTTACAAACTAAATCGCCCTTGCTGATATATGAAAATTGATATAAAAAATAGAAATGAAATACTAAAAATGCACTCTTTAATAATATATAACCAACTTCAATCTGGACAGTATCGCCCAATGTTACAATATTCTTTGTATAATTGCAATTATTGAGATAACTATCCTAAAACTTTAAATAATCTAGAAACTCTTTTCTTCGCATAACAACATTCATTGTAATATTTCATTATATAAGAGTCACTCGTTTTTAAAATGAGCTCATTGTAACCAAATGTTATGTTTTGAATATTTTTCCTACAATACCATTTTCATGGTAGTCTTGTTTAATGTTTTTTATTAATTCTGCTAGAAACAAACCCATATTTAAATTTTTACTTTCGATTTTCACATCGTATGCACATTATACAAATTTTTAAATTTTGTGGTATTATTTTTTATAAATAGAGAAAGTGCACTTGAAGTTTAATTTATCTAAAATGACAATTCTGCTTGCTTTCACAAAAAGCATGTAGGCCTATATTGTTTTAATTTTTCTTTTCTATAAAAAAATAAACCATTTTTGAAACGATAATAAAAGCATCGCCAATTCTTACACATATTTCGCCAAACACCTGAATCTGTGAGAATTTTGAAAATTTTATTCTTTAATTAAAAATTAATATATGGATTTCACTGACAAAGGACTTCGGATTCGTAATTAGGGATCTAAAATCTATAAATTGCAATATGTCTCAATTCTCAGTTAGGACTCCCACTCGGGGTAGTTCCCTTGTAAGTATAAAACTTACGCATACACGTCAAAAAAACAAACGCATGTAAGTGGTCCTGACGTATGCAGAAGGGAGTTGGTGGGTGTCATAATCTCCCTCCCCACAATATCATGTAATTTTGTATATATACACCTATGAATACATGGAGTTGTAGCTGTAACCTACCTCTTATAATCTTGTAACCCTCCCCTTTATATAATGCATTTATGTAACGTATGCTAATGGTAAGTGGCCATGATGTCAAAGTCCATAGAGTCGTATTACATTGCAACCAATATAGCATTTAAAATTTATAAATAACTAATATAGCATTTCTTTATAAGATTCAGTTTGAGCCGTGGATGCGCCGAAATAGGTCGATTTAATCAATCAATCAGAATTTATTTATGCATAACATCTATAAAAATGAAATACATTGGATACAAGTTAAAAATAAGACTATTTAAAACACTTGCAACCATGGCACTTTGTTTAATTGACGCTCCAAAATATATTCTTTTAATTTGGTTTTAAATTTACTTTTTGGTTTAATTTCTTTAATTGTTGGCGGGATATTGTTCCATATGTCTATTCCATAATAATTAATATTGTTTTTACCTATGTTGGTTCCTATTTTTGTTTTATTTAATTCTTTCTTGTTTCTTATATAATTATGTTTATTTTCACTTATTTTAATCAAAATTAGGTGTTTATTTTCGTATAATCTTTCGTAAATATATAATGCTACTTTTAAAATATATATATTAGTTATGTTTAATATTTTGTTTTCGTAAATCAATTTATCTTTATGCTTACCTGTTTTGAAACATAATTTTTGATATGTTTTATCAAGTAGTTTATTGAGTTTAGTTAAATTTGTTTGGGATAAATTTCCCCATACTATATTTCCGTAATTTATATGACTAAATATTAATGCGTAGTACAAAATTTTTGTATTTAATATTAGTAATGAATTAAGTTTTGTTAGAATTCCATTAGATCTAATTTTTTTCTCAATATCAAACATTTTTAGGTTGCAGTTTAATTGATCTTCGATTGTTAATCCAAGAAATTTAATTGAGTTAACTCTCTCTAGGATGTTATCGCTAAATTTTATTTTGTTAGGTTGATTAGTAAATTTTTTATTTTTAGTATGGAAGATTATATATTTTGTTTTATTTGTATTTATTATTAAGTTGTTGTCATTAAACCATTGTTCACAGGATGTTAACTTTGTATTTGTGTTATTAATTCTTTGATCTATGTTATTTCCATTTGTTAACTAGATGATATCGTCAGCAAATAACAGGAGTCCCCCATCAAGATTTATTAAGTAATTTATTGCGATTAAAAAAAATAACCGTCTAAGGATTGTTCCCTGAGGAACATCTAATTTGTTTATCAATGATTTCGATTGAATATTCTCAATTTTAACTATTTGCTGTCTATTTGTTAAATAGCTATCAATCAGTTTATACATTCGGCCTCTTATACCATAATTAAGTAATTTTGTTCTTAAGATATTTCTGTTAATTAAGTCAAACGCTTTGTTCAGATCGAAAAAAAATCCATAAGTAATTTTTTTCTTCCATATTTTTTTGAATATTATTAATTGCTCTTAATAGGATTTCTTCAGTTCATTTTTTTTGGAAACCGTTTTTTTATGGATAGTTTATATTTATTAAAAAAATCTATTAGTCTATTATATATTACCTTTTCAGTTAATTTAGAAAATACTGACATGATTGCTATTGGTCTGTAGTTTTCTTTTAAGTAGTTATTACCCTTTTTAAAAATTGGTCTAATTACTGCTGTTTTCAATTCATCAGGAAAGATTCCCGTGTTAAATATGTCATTTATTGTTATCGATAATGTTTTTTTTAATTCGGTTTTACACAGTTTAGTTACTTTGGGAGGTAAATCTTCAAATCCTGGTCTTTTTTTATATTTATTTTATTTAGTTTTCCCTATTTCGTGTTCAGTTGTGTTTTCTAAGTAAAAGGTTTCGGAAATATTTGTGCTTAAATACTTTTTATAGTTATCAGTTACTGATTGACTTATATTTAATTCCTTATCAATGGTTGTGCAATAATTGTTAAATTCATTTGCTATTAAGCTCGTATTATCTGTTCTGTTATTGTTTATTATTAGTTTTATTTTATTTTCATTTTTGTTATTTGTTTTACCCAATAATTTGTGAATTATTCTCCATTTTTGCGTGGTATTTTTTGTTGATAATTGTTCAAGATAGTAGTTATTTTTTATATTTTATTTCCTTGTTTAGTTTGTTTCTGTGTTTAGTAAAATCATCCCATCTCTTTTATTGTTCTTTCATTCATAAATTTTTTGTATGAATTTTTTTTCGTTATTATTTTTTTCTTTAAAATTGAATTAAACCATTCAGGATTATTTTTATTATTTAGTACTTTAGTTTTTTTAGGAAAGCTTTTGTTATATAACTCCTTTATTCTTAATGCAAATTTTTCATAAATAGATGTTCGAGAATTAATAGACGGTACATCAAAAGTTTGCTAGTCTATTTATAATAATGCCCCTTGAAATTTTTTAATATTTTTTGATTAAAATTTCTAATCTTTTTTAAATTTTTTGTACGTTGAATTATAGTTCTCATGTTTATTAAAATCGTTCTATTATCACTTATTATTTCATCTAAAATTGATCTAGAACAGTTATCTGTGTTAGTAAAAACTAGGTCTATTGTACTTGAACTTGTTAGTGTTATTCTAGTGGGTTCTCTTATTTTATTTATTAGTCTGTGTGATTCCATTAAGTTTAATAGTTTTGATGAATCGTTATTTTTTTTTGTAATGTCTATGTTGAAATCTCTAATTATAAAAATTTGTTTTCCTTGAGTATTATTCTCTAGTAGCTTTTCCAGTTTTTCGAAAAAAAATTTTATTTGAATTTGGTGGCCTATATAATGTTAGGATTTTTAGTCCATTTATGATAATTGTCAGTATTTTAAGGTTTTCAGTTAGTTCTGTTTCATTACTTATCAAATCTACATCTAATTCATCTTTCACATAGACCGATATACCACCTTCTTTTTAATAAAATCTCAGTAAATAATTATTAAAATTTATTACTATTTCATTTGTTTTTCAAGTTTCGACTATACAGATTATTTCTGGAGTATTGCAATGTTGTATTATTTCTTCAACCTGTTTAATTTTGTTGTTCAGACTATTTGCGTCACATGTATTTTACTGAGATAGGATTTGTTTTATTATCATTAGATGATAGTTTATGTTTTTCGTGAATTAGTTTTTTTTCTAATTATATTTCTTTTTCCCTTTTTATTTTTCTTATGAATTAAATTGTTAATGAGTTTCTCATTATTGTGTATTTCCTTTTTGTCATTTGTGTTATTTTATACCACAAGTCGGTGAGTTCATCAATATTTTTTATTTCACAAGTTTCAGAATTTTCATTTTTTCTCATTTTTATATGTCCTTTTGATATCCATACGAATTTCCAGTTATTATTTTTTTGAAATAATCTTGCCTCTCTAAAGATTTTTGCATTTTTTTCAGTTAAATGTTCATTTATATGTATATTTTCATTAAGTTGCATTGAACACATGCCTGTTTTGAATTTGATATTTTTTCTTTGATTCCAGAATTCGTCTCTTTTTCCTATCTTTATAAACCGAATTAGTAATTTACTTTTTTTAAATTTTTTTTAAGATTCGAATAAAGGATTATACGAATAACCTTCCACGTTTTCATGAGGAAAACATAGCATCTCCTTTTACTCCACAGCAATTTTAAGTACACCCACTGCGCAGAAATCTGCTTCTGCTTTGGTGAGGTCTGGCCAGTTAAAAATAGGATGCATCTCTTCTTGCCATGAATACCATCCAAGTCTAAAATATGAACTTTTAAGGACCGTTTGCCAACTATAAATATAAGCGAGATTTCGATAAACCCATTTGTTACGACGTTGAGAATTAAAAGTTTCCACCTTGAGATTCATACTTGTCTAATATATAAATTTCTTATATTTGACATTTTCTTTTTATGGTATGTGAGTGACGAACGGAAATTTGGTGCATATCTTTTACGTTGACGATTTTTTTAGATATCATAGTTATCTAAAGGTAAGCGTTTCGATGCGTATTATTGGCGATTTATGTAAAAATAAAGGATATTCAAACTTCCCAACGACGCTTCCCTAGATAATTAGTATGCGAAGAAACGCTCAAGAAAGCAAGTAGAACAAAGAGGATAAAGATATTCTGTCACAGAATAAAGTAATTTTTTTATAGAATGGGAAAACCGAAGGAAAAATATTTTTGTATGCTCTTAAGGAGAAGAATATTTACTCTACTTGGTACCCCGATGAATTTTAAATGTTGTTCATGCAGTTTTTCGAATGGCGAGAAGTTGCATCGTTTCCAAATATAACCATGTTTATGTTTTATAAACTTAAGGACAGGTACGTACCAATTTGAAACTAAAACGTTCCATACTTATTTTAAATCAGTTTCTAGTTAATTTCGCGTGAAAACGCTTTAACCAGGTTTATCGATTATTGTCGGGCGTCCTACACTTTAACTAGTGAAATAGGCATTTATATTTAAAACACTATATAGCAAGCTATAAATGATTCTTAATAAAAAAGCACTGGGTTTACTCCTCACTATAATTCGAGAGAATCTTCGAAGTGAAAAGCTTTAGGGAAATAGACTCACATCGATGACATACATTTTCAATTTTCATAAAATATATTTCATTAAAAATGAAAAGCATTTCGCTTCCTAAACACGAACTCAAAATTATAGGCCTTCAACTAATGTTGTAAAAAAATACCATGTCGCGGTGGAGCTTTCTATTCTTCTTTGGAAAGCAGCTTTTCTGTTCGAGTTTTAAATCCATATAAATATCGATTCCTGTAATTGCCATTGTAGAGGATTGTTTTTCTTATTATTAGCCGACTGAGTCATTATCAAGTCAGGTGTTTCAACTCAAGTGGGAATTCACAGAGTTCAAACCAGTCACGAAAGAAAAATCACGAACCGTAACGCGCTAACGCCCATTTTAAGCCAAGGCCATCGACTCAGTATTTGATCAACTCAAGAGATGGGGAAGACAAATTAATGGGAATACAAACGAAACCGTTGCACCCCAGTATAGACAATGAAAATAGCGTTCTACTGCAAGAAGTCATAAATCAAATTCTTCTACTGTACTGCCTAACCGACATGGTAAACTAGCTTGTCGTTTTCAGAGATAAACCGATCACCGATTATCGTTAGTCGAGGTAAAGTGCACTGATCCATAATGTAGAACAAATTCAAGATTAGAAACCCGATAAAATTTATCCAGTGGAATCAATATAAGATTATTTTTAGTAAAATTTCATCAAATCAATTCGAAAGAACTCTTTGTGTTCATCATTATAAACCTTTTCGAAGCCAACATAAATGGAAACAAGAGGTAGAAGGTAGAATTGTTCTTTCACGTTGTAAACACAAGACCGCCATTGACGTTTGCTACACTTGTGCAGATAAGGTTGTCAATAATTTATACCATATTATTTACGCTCTGTGCATTTTGTGAACAAAAGGTCATTGGTGAAAAAAATATTCCACCTTTTCACGCCAAATTAATTAATCATCCACTGCTGAAAATCGGATGGCTATCAGAATCAGTGCCGGATTATCTCATAGACAAACAGGGCAAATGTTTAGAGCTGGTTTTTTTTAGGGGTCCGACGCACAGTGGGGAAAATCGTGATTTAGGAGCACAAAAGTCTGAGGTTGATAATGATTAAGATTTTACGATGGAAAAGGGTTCAAATAGTATTAAATCAAATGAAATAGGATCAGGAAATTCGATTAGGTTGATACGAATGTCCAAGAAAGATCATGTATTTATGAATCTGAGAAAAAGCTAAGTGCGGGTAAGCTTTAGAATGGTTATAATTCACGGTTTTATTAATATTATTTATTTGTTCGAAATATGTATTCATACAAAAACACTATTTACAAGCATGCCCGTATCCAGAGGTGGGGGGATCTTAGGGACCGGTTCCCCCCGAAACTAAATTTTTAATGGGACTTGGCTACGGCCTTGCATGCTAATTATATTATATTTTGACCTCCCCTCGAAATTAAATCTTAGCTACTGTGTCTTCTTAGGTAGAAGAGAGAAAAATGTTAAATAATGCACAGTATTCTTGTGATTCGCAGACATTCGAATCTTGCTGTGAATCTTCTAATGGTTCTTAAATTAGAATTGAAAGGTGTTTATTAAATTTTAGTTTCTTATAGGAGTTAGTTTATCTTCCCAGATTTGACATTTTAGAAAAAGCGGGGTCTAAAGGAAATAGAAACAAATGGAAGAAATCAGTAATTCCGAAAATGTAACGTTTTCTTGTGTTTCGCTCTCGAAATCTCCTTAGATTTTTGTTAGGGCTCCTTCGGACAACATCCCTATCGATAGATATGCTGCCAGAACGATGTCTAATCCGTGAAGTAGAATTCGAAGCACACTGGAGTTCGATATAAAGTTTGGGGTTTTCAGTTAAATAATTCATATAATTCATTCAAACTATAAAATTTAAAAATTTAAATGTTTAATTCATTTTTCTCTAAATTTGCTACTAAACCTTTTCATTTTTTTTTTTTTTTATTTCAAGACAAACGGATGTCTTGCTTTCATTTCTATCCTCCAGGCCCAGTCGATGGTACACATAGTCCCTAACTGCAGAAATTTGCTCTTCTAAGATTAAGATAACTTTTGTTTTCCGAACGTGGAAAAGCTACCTGCGAGAAACCACGACTGCTTTTAAAGAAAATTAAAAATCTTACAAAGTAGCGCCTAGTAGCAGCTAATTCTTGAGGTAATACAAAACACACATCCAGCAGTTTGTATCTACATCAAAATAATCGCGGGACTTTTCTGCTCTCAAAATGTATTCATAACTAAACTTAAAAAAATCATTTTTTAAAGCTTTTTGATTAAAAATTAAAAAGTAAGTAAATAAAAATATATGACGATTATAAACTATATATCCTACCTTTGGTGGACGGATTCATTACGATTTAAGCAACTGAAACCTTTTCGAATCATCTAATAATAGCACACTATAATTTTTTAACGCAGCTATAATTGACAGTGACATCAGAGAACGTTAATTCAAGCTTGAAGTTCTATTAGTTACTTGTAATCATCATGCACGAGAAATGAAAATAAATTTAGTTTCGTTTTAGAAAAATAATTTACATATATGACATTTTCAACTGCCAGATCTGACCTTGGATTTTCGACTTTTGTACTCCTAGATCATGATTTGCCCCACTGTGCAGCGGGATGGAGACTCATCTCTACTTCAAAACCGTTGCCAATCAGAATATCACTATAGCGGTAATTTTATCGCTGCGCGAATTTCCGCTATTTTTTTTTTAACGTTGCATGCAAATATGTTACCTGTGCCGACTTTATTTTCTCTTCTTCTTCTCCTTCTTCTTCTTCTTCTTTTTTTTTTTAGGACCGCTCCTGACTGCATCTAACATTTTAAAATTGTCTTGGAACTTTTTTATATAGTAATATATTTTAGATTTCTTTTCGAAAGCAACGCAGGATTTATACAGGGGAAGAAAACACGAAATATTATGCTATAAAATCTCTCTCCTGAGTACGCACTGATGCGAGATGAAACAGAAAAATTCTAGAAATCACGCTTGGATAATGAAGCTTCCTGTGAAGGCGCGTGTAGCAGCAGCCCGTTAGTTATTGGAACACGCTTGAACGAAAAACGATGTGTGTAGCGTTGGTAAAACACTTAGAGAGAGAGAGAGAGAGAGAGAGAGAGAGAGAGAGAGAGAGAGAGATGAATTAACAAGACAGATGGATTACTGCTAAATTATTTCAGTTCTGTGTGAATGAAATACGAAACGAGAGTATTACAGATGGTTTAGCATTGAGAATCTCGTTATTAATGGATTAATAAAACAAAAGGTCATCCTTTAACAAAATCTATGTGCGCAGTGTTCCAAGCGAAAGTTGCCTGAAGATCTGTAACGGCTTCGCGTCTTAAAAAGTCTATGCTCCGTGGGTTTATGAAGTGGCTTCAATCCTCAATTTTTATTTTAAAAATTATACATGGTGAACATGCAAAGACGCTGTAAATCACTCCTCTTCTTGGCTTTAACTACATTATAATAAAAAGGTACTATTCAAAATCCCGTAAGATCCATTTCTGTCTTTTGGTAGCTTATACGTATCTCCTACGTCTTGAGTAATTAATTACTTCGTGAGAGAGTCTCTTTTCTTTAGAGGGATTTTAGAGTGTAAAACATATTAATCAGTAGTGGGAGAGGAAACGTTTTCTCCTTGAAGCGCACCTGAAAACTTCAGGAACCTAACGGACAAACGACGTTTTATCTTTCGTTAGAATAAGTGCAACCTTGTACTGCCTTTTAAAGTAAGGAATAAACATATAAAAAATAAGTAATTAGATATATATACAAAGTCCCCCCCCCCCACCCCATCTATCGCCGTTAAGATATTGTGAGTAAAAGATGAACGCATTACGATAAAGTAACGGAATTTCAAGAAATTTGGTAATGAGATTTTAAGACGGGTCCTTTTTTGTCCACGGATTTTGGATTAATTATCAAGGCGAAAATTGTCATTTATTATTAAATTTATTTTACTTTTAAAAACATTACATGAAAGGCTTAAATATCATTGGGTACACGCAATATTATATAGAAAGAACTTTGAAATTATAAAGCTTAAAATTTATTGTGGAAAGGGGGGGGGGGCAAGAGCTGATGATTTAAAAAAAAATAAATGTCAAAAATTTGATAACGTTGGTAGAATTGATTTATTTTTCTGTATCAACCGATGACGCTATGGGTCTTATGATATAGGTTCCTATTAAAAAAAAAAAAAAGTTTCGTTTTTCAGAAAGCATCGAACTGAATATTGCATTTCGTTTTGAAGAAGATTGCTTGTGCTATTGAATGAAATATTACTGGAAACGATCTCTAACTGTGGTAGATTTATTAAAATTTTATTTGATTATTTTCACGCAGTGAGTGGCTTAACATCACAAGCATCGATATACTGTTATAAAAACAAAGAAAATACTACATAGACGATAGCATATGGTTGTTAAAACATTGGGTATTTTTAAACGGTTGGTGAGTAATTCAACAGAGCCTTTGTTAATGAAATAAATTTTAATGAGGATGTTGACTACGTTTGCTGATGAATATCATCATCTTCAACTCGAATGTGCTGCACGTTAGTAATTCTATTTGAAACGTTAACTGTAATAGGTGATCAACTTGTTTTGTTTGTATAACGCACGGAACTTCCGGACTTTTTAATTTTTCTTTGCGCTATTTTCCGATACTTTCTTGTATTTGTGATCCAAGTGGCGCCAGGATGGTAGACAGTGGGCTCTGATATATGGCAAAAGAATTAAGCTTAGACAACCGTACTTTCCAATGGTCGAAGGATCAATTAGAGCGAGAGATTTTTCGCCAATTCTTCACCGAAGCAGCAAAATATTTTTAAACAAAAGCAAAGTACGTGATTGCGAGGAATTAATAAAATTCATCGTTTTCAATTTCTCTATTAATGATTCATACACATATACTTCGCCGATTAATTACTAGACCGTCAAATTTTTAATCACTCACTGATTGTTCGATAATAATCGATTACACGGTTATTTATAATTCTAATGAAAAGCATTTTGCGAATGTATATCGCAATTATTCTGCATTTCAAGACGTATCGCATTGTGATAGAATAGTACCACGAATTTAAATCGCAAGCTTTGTGCAATGCAACATATAGTTTAGCTTTTATATAATAAAAGGCCCCTTTAAGGATTCTCTGCGTATCGATTAATTTTATCAATTTAAAAAAAAAAAAAAACATCAAAAGAGACTCAATTAGTGTCCATTTAGCCATACAAGGAGTTCAATTTCTGGCTCTTTCCAATGGTCAATTATACAGCTGAATACAAAATATGAGGTGCACATGTAAATAAACTTACCTAACGTTTTCGTGTTTCTGAATGTAGATCTTGTGAAATTGGCTGTCTCGGGGGCAAATGATGTCGGCTTTCATCTCCATAGCGACATGCTGAGGTAATACACTAAGAAGCAAACGTTCCTTTAAAAAAGAAAAAAAATATACATATATAACAATACCAAAGCAATCCCTGTTAAAGTTCATGGCGAATAGGGGAGGCTTAGTTTAAAAAAATTATTTCTTAAGTATTAGAATGAAACACTTAATTTACGACATTTATTAGATGAAAAACAAATTCTAAACGTAAAAGTTCTTATATCTTAAATTTAAAGAAAGAGACGCGTCTTTCATTTCAACTACGAGTGTAAAATCATAAATTATTAATGCTTACGATTAACGCTGACACTTTTACATTTAAGGCTTGAACCTAATTTCTACTTTTTTTAACTACCTGGTCTTTTTTTTTTTTAGGGCGCAAGGTCAGTTCAAATAATGCTGTACTAAGACTTCTGTCTTATGAGGAATCCGGACCTTTGTCACTTAGAGAATTAAACTTTGGATTACTGCTCAATGGAAAGTACGACAAACATTTGCTACCATAGGGATTTTAACTCGATTTTCTTTACGGTAGAGAAACGCTTCACCATTACGCCACACCAAAATTCGCTTTATTATTTTTAAGATAGAAACCTCATTATAAAAGTGACTCAGGACTGAGTATTCAGTGGTTCAGCGATCAAAGCACTGGAACGGTAATCCAAGGATCGTTGGTTCGAGTGAAGCGTGAGTGCATGGCAATTTCTTTTCTCCGGCTATTATGAACCGAAATGTAGGTTTTAGTATAAACCTTAAAAGCATTGTGTCAAACTTAATCACAATGAAGCGTCCTTCTTCCATATTCTCCTTAAGTAATTAAGGAGACTGTGTGGGAATTATTAACCGTACGTGTTATTCGTATAATAACTATACCGCACTACGAACGTAATTCCAATTTTTATTCCAAGAGAACTTTGTTGTAACTGTATTTTATACGTTAACCTGTTTTCTCTTTGAGTTATCTGCGTTAGAAGCATTTTTTATCGCCTTTACCAAATACGTAATTACTTAGGCCCGGATTTTCATGCATAAAATTTAGCCCAAATAATATGCAAATATGCTCAAAATTATTACAAAATATGCACAAAATTATGCTGAAATATGCAAGTGCATAGAAATTTGGACCCTACTCATAAGCGATGTTTCGAAATGTATAAAATAACAATTTATTGAAACAGTGCAAGTGTTCTTGAAATTATTGCATAATATATACTGAAATGCATAAAAAATATCACTTTGTTACGTCCTCGAATATGATTATGCACAAAATTAATACAAAATACACATCAAAATGTAGTACGGACGGGTGATATGTTTGAGAAAATATGCCA
>QLNU02015360.1:3897817-3914885 GCA_006491805.2 Dysdera silvatica | reverse complement strand
CATCGAATTAATCTAATTGCTCGAATTTCAAGCGAATTAGAAAAATACACTTTTGACAAATTTGCAGAAATATGCAAAAACATGCAAGTGCATAGAAATCCGGGCCCTAGATACATATATTATTGACAAGTGCAAAGACACTGCTTGTATGTGTGTACATATACATATAGTAAGACTTGGATATAACAAGAAGCTTGAGATCAACGAAAATGCTGGCTACATCCGGTCGCTCGCAAAAACCTTTTCGGTTTAATTTGAAATTCCAAACCTCAAAAATAAAGTCTGTATAGATAACATGTGTGCGTTATGCGTAAAATGATATTCAGCTTTGAATTTTCTTAAAAGTTAATGAAAGTCGTGGTATGTTGCTACTTAAACTTCAGTACAATAAACCAAAAATAAAAAAAATGATATAAAGGAAGCTACAGCAGTAACATTCCCAACACAGGCTTCATTTGGAGACGCTTAAAAAACGGTTAATAGTTGTTTGCTCCATTTTTGTCATTAGTATAACCTAATGTCTTAAAAAAAGCTTACTGTGAATACTTTAAATTCTGAAAGGAATGAAGGTTTTACGAAAGTTTTTCCGGTTTCAAGTGCTGAAAATTTCTTTCATCATGTTCTTCAGATAAAAGGACGTCTTCGATCATTGATTTTTTTAACATTGAAAATGTTTTGGGATTAATCCTTAAAAATCGTCATGAAATTCTGCAACATTTTTTCCCCCAGAAAAATGTTTCCCACCTTTTCCGTGCGGTTAACGTTCAATTTTAATATTAACTTTGGAAAGGATTTTACCGAGGCTGAATCCATAAAAATCATTACAAAATTTTTGTCTTATTATTATCAATTGTAAATTAGTGAATTATAAATTGTCAGTTAGTTTTAATTTGTAAATTGAAGATTTTCAAATTAGCGAATTTTAAATTATTATTTTATCATCGTTTATTATTTCATGATCATTTATCATTATTATTTCATGATAATTTATCCTTATTACTCCATGACCATTTATCATTATTTTTTTAACATTATCATTCATTAGGGGCCGTTCAAGTATTACGTAAGCATCTTTGGGGTAAGGGTTTTAAGATTTGCTTACTTTTGCTGACAACGGGGAGGGGGGTGTCTGAGCCATGCTTACGTAAAAAAGTAATAACCGACCTGACAGAACTGCAGTACTGACAAGGGAAGTGTCTCAAATGCCAGCCGCACTTTAAATCAGGAACTATATCAAATATTTACATGGGCAATGAAATAAATCGAACACTACGCAGATTAAATCAAACAACAATATCAATCAACGTTTATTGGCGTAGTGATACCAGCGCCGATGTTATGGCGTGATTAGATGGTGAAACGTTCGAAAGAAAATAAATATTTCTGCGTTCGGTGGGACCTGAACCCACGACCTTAGATTAGAGATTAAATATTGTCGTTCGTAGCTCAGTGGGTAGAGCCTCCGCCCGGCAAGTGGAAGGTCGTGGGTTCAGGTCCCACCGAAGGCAGAAATATTTATTTTCTTTCGAACGTTTCACCATCTAATCACGCCATACCATCGGCGTTGGTATCACTACGCCAATAAACGTTGATTAATATTGTTGTTTGATCGAAAGAATTAGTCTGCAAAACTCAGTTTTCAAATTTTTATGAATTTTTAAAATTTCGATAATTACACTGAAACGTAACCTTCTAGCGTTACTTGCAAGCTATGCAAGATGTAGTAAAATAGGGGAATTTATTTTTAATATGGTGTTTTTTTGGTGCAACGCACAAGTTCTTATTCGCCATTGGCGATTTTTTGTAAATGCCACAGACTCCACCATATACATATAAAGGACAAGAAGAGCGTGATAGCATCGCAATTTTTGCATGTAAATTTGAAAGCATTCCGCGTGTTATTCACGGCTTTAAAACATTTCGTTAAAACAATTTGGTGTTGATTAATGCACTACTGGGTAACGCAGTGTTATAATAGTTAATGTAAATATTGTAATTATGGGAACTTTAATCAATATTCTAGCCGGTATTTTAAGCTTAGCTATTGAAAAATACGGGAAAGATGCATTTGCGATAATATGAACAATTACACAAAAGTAGGAGATGATTACCTACATTTGAAGAAAGGATATTAGATAGAGTAATTATTGAAAATGAAATAACTTCAGATTTTAAGAACGATGGTGACGTGACTAACAATATTTCTGATGATGATGATGATGATAGCTCTGTAAATCACACTTCTGATAAAGAAAACCGTTCAAGTTATACGTCTGACAAAGAATTTTGCGGGGAAATTTGTACTTTGGAAGAAATGCGAAACGTTGTGGGTTCCTGTAAAAAAAAACTTCAACAGAATCAAAGACGATGTCGAAAAGCAGTGGATTATGAAATAAGTCATTTTAAAAAATATATTACGGAATTTGAGACAAATAGGAAGAAATATAAATTAATTCAACGTACACTATAAGAAAAATTCAAAGAAATTAGGTATTAATGCACTCACCTTCAGCTTGCAATTATACTAACGTTGCTGTTGCGTAATTTCATAATATTTTAGCTACATCTTTTCAAGTTGATTGAAATAATTATTGAAATAATAATTCCCTTGTATGAAGTATGTTAACGGGTCCGGGTATTGATCTGGTTACTTAGCTAATTGGTACGTATAAGAAAATAAAATGATAGAAGCGTAAGTATATTGTTAACTATTGAATGCGATCAGATGCTAACATTACGGATGGGACAATCACTAAGATTTTCTCCCCTGAAAAATTATAATAATTATGTTAATAACGTATCTAATAATTATATTAAATATTACGTTAATCTAATCTACAAAATTTTAGATCAATATTTAAGCACTATGCATTTATAATTTTCTTTAAATGTTTCAATCTTTTAATACATTCAACGAATCTAAGGCACCATCGAATGGGAGTTTTGGAAAATTCTGATCTGTGACATAAGGAGAGAACTTGACTCCTCCAAAACTTTTGTAAAACACGAAATATATTGGAGGAGTATATCGAATATTAATGCGCTTCTTTAAACTTGAACTACATAACAATAAAGATTATTCAAATGTTATAAGAAATGATTATTATTTTCAAAGCTTGAGCACATAACCGAAAAAAAGTTACGAAAACAAATATAAATGGTTTCAATTTTGTTCTTAACTTTCTATCATAGTACTCCTTACATGGATATCGAAAGCAAATCTTCTACTCACATTTGTGACCCAATTTTCCAATTAACGTAAATTTACGAACATCTGTACTTGTTCCATTCAAAAGTCCCAATTAAACTGAAACTTGAGATTAATCATTATACTCCAACGAAGGCAGAATCTATAAATGAACGACAAAAGTCATTGCAGAACTAGATATTATTTGCTAAGCTGTCCTAGAAATGAAGAAAGCTCCATAATTTGTAGCAAATGCTTTTCCTCGCATGCTTTGTTCAATACGTTCCTGTAAGTTTATCTCACAGTCAGTACGCTCAGACGTTTTACCAAACCTTCGTCAAAACAAAAAAAATTCATGCAGCAGAGTTTCGATATTATTAAACTTGATAGTTCCTTTGAGAGAGAGAGCCCTTGCAGTCCGGAGTCAGAATAAGAGCCAAATCAAGTTGTCAAAATATACTCATCACTTCCATATTTTGGGTATCGAGGGAAATTTGATGAATTCCCTTTTCAAATGCACTCAGCAGTCTCATATGATGTTTGTTATTTTATCCATTTACTTTATAATACACTAAATGTTTAAATGTCCTCCGTATATGTGTTAATTACAATTGTGTTACCAAAATACTTTCGAGCAAAAAACAGCGCTAATAGGATTAAAAAACGTGATTTTTTGGTAGCTTAGATTACGGGAAAAGCAAAACATTGTCACGGAAATCTGCAGAAGTTAATATTTAAATAAGCTCTTACAGACAATGCCGTTCTTCGAAAAAAATATATATATAAAGAAAATGAAAATAAATTAGTACTGATTTGGTTCCGAGAAAACACAGATACCAAATTTCCTAGAAATAAATCCGAACAAAGTATCTGAACACGGAGCATACAATTATCACCAATACGAAAGACATGTGTACGTTAGTTAACATAGAGAAATTAAAAGCGAAAGATAAATGTATCAAATTCCAGTGCATGTATCGATATTTCAATAAAAATGAACATAATGGATATATCAAAGTATGAAGTATAGTATGTTAAAAGAGAAAGGTATGTTACAAAGATCCTGAGTTGATTATTGATAAATAATCAGACATAAAACAGCGTCTAAATTAATTAAGTGAGAAGAGGAATAATGTTTTCCTTTTTGTTTAATCAATAACCACCGAGTCTTATGATAAATCCATATCTGTCATTCTCTTAAATGAAAGCGACAGTATCATACTGTGATACCGAAGGGTGCGAAAAGGCACAGGCAAGAATACTTCTATAATTCGCATAGTTCGTGCAAAATGTCAAGAATGGGATGTGATGCAACCAACTATTTTAATCCATTCGCAACGAAGTTGAATTCCGCCGCATATAGCAGAGATCCCGCTTTGTACAATGAATGGAAACTTAAAATGTTACGTTTGCGCACGTGATTAAATTTTTGCGTATAGTATATATAATATTTTTAAATGCATAAATCTATCTTATTTCATATATTGACAGAGGAATTATATTCAAACAAAAATAAACTCTTCGAGTGAATCTTAACGTTTTCATTTATTTTGAATTTTCTCACTAGTTATGCAATAAATTTAAATACGAATAGAGAACTGTTAATTAAATTAAGGGATGTTCAAGATAGTGTTTTCCAAATAAATTCGTTTATCTTCCTTAGCAAATGGATTTGCTTAATACACACTGAAGTGCCAGAAAAACCGGTACAGGCGTGCGTATGCAAATAACGGAGCTTTGCAACCAATCAGCGTAACGCGATGCGGTCGGCAGCGCCTATATAAGACAAGAGATGTCTGGCAAAGCTGTTAGATCGGTTCTTGCCGCTACAATGGCAGGTTATCAAGATTTAAGTGATTTTGAACGTGGCGTTATAGTCGGCACAAGAGAGATGGGACATAGCATCTCCGAGATAGCGACAAAATTTGGATTTTCGCGTACGACCATTTCACGGGTATACCGTGAATATCAGGAATCCGGTAAAACATCAAATCTCCGACAGCGGTGCTGCCGGAAAAAGACCTTGAAAGAACGGGACATTCGACGACTGACGAGAATCGTTAAACGAGATAGACGTGCAACACTTCCTCAAATTGCCGCGGATTTCAATGCTGGGGCATCAACAAGTGTCAGCGTGCGAACTGTTCAACGAACCATCATTGATATGGGCTTTCGGAGCCGAAGGCCCACTCGTGTACCATTGTTGACTGCACGGCACAAAGCTTTACGCCTCGTCTGGGTCCGCCAACACCGCCATTGGACTGTTGATGACTGGAAACACGTTGCCTGGTCTGACGAGTCTCGTTTCCAATTGCATCAGGCGGATGGACGTGTACGGGTATGGAGACAACCTCATGAATCCATGGACCCTACATGTCAACAGGGGACTGTTCAAGCTGGTGGAGCTTCTGTGATGGTATGGGGCGTGTGCAGTTGGCGTGATATGGGACCCCTGATACGTCTAGAGACAACTCTGACAGGTACGTAAGCATCATGTCTGATCATCTACACCCATTCATGTCCATTGTGCATTCCGACGGACTTGGACAATTTCAGCATGATAATGCGACACCCCACACATCGAGAGTTGCTACCGAGTGGCTCCAGGAACACTCTTCTGACTTTAGACACTTCCATTGGCCACCTAAATCGCCAGACATGAACATTATCGAGCATATCTGGGATGCCTTGCAACGTGCTGTTCAGAAGAGATCTCCAACACCTCGCACTCCTATGGATTTGTGGACTGCCCTGCAGGATTCCTGGTGTGAATTGTCTCCAGGATACCTTCAGACATTAGTCGAGTCCATGCCACGTCGTGTTGCGGCACTTCGGCATGCGCACGGAGGGGGGCTGCACGATATTAGGTAGGTGTGCCAATTTTTCTGGCACTTCAGTGTATATTCTACACATGTTTTTCTTGCTGCGGTTCATATTTTAACTAACCGTAAGTTACAATACATAGAAACCTCCCCCACCCTTATATGTCTATTTAAAGCATAAAGGAGAAAAAGGTGAGCGTAGTTTGGTTGGTAGAGCATCCAACGTGTAATTAGAAGGCCCCATGTTCACCCGGTGCTCTTGTACTCTTTTTTATCGAATTTATATTTTCAAATTAATATAATTCACCCTTGTGAATTCCAACTGTAATTTTTGCGGGTTCGCAATATCACGAATGAAGTATTTATATTTTTTGTCTTCCTTAAAACATAATTTACGTAATATTTAATACAGGGACGAATATTCTTTGTGTGCTAGGTGTTCGGCGCACAGCCATGGAAAATAGCAGTACCCTAGACAGGACAGGATAGATAAACAAGACAAATGTCTAGGGCCCGCTGTTTTTGAGGGGCCCGGCGCGGTGAAAACTCAACGCTACTTCAAAATCGTTGCCAATCAGACCTTATCACTAGGGCAGTAATTTTATGTTTGTTTGTAGTTTTACGGCTCAAGGAATACAATGGTGATGCTGCGCCGGGGCCCACTGTTTTCCGAGAAATTTGAATCTCTGAATCTACAATTTTCCGAGGAATCCGAACCTCTTAAGGCCTAGGGAACCAAACCCCGGACTACAGTGAGCAGTGCGATCTTTATGAGATCTGAGTAAGTGTTCTTGGCATCGTTGGGAGTCGAACCTGAGTTAACGGCGCATTAGGCGATAGCGTTACCACACCGCGCTATCGCAGGGCCGGCATTAATTTTATCGCGACACGAATGTCCGCGACGTTTGCCACGAATTTTAGAGTATTTTGTATATACGTTGCATGGAACCGTGTTACCTGTACCTAGACTTTATTTTCAACGTTTAAATTCCACAACGGATTTAGCAATCGATTGGATATGGTGAGCATTTTCGTTGGTGCCAAGATCCTCGATATATACAGGTCCTACTGTAATTACAGACTTAATTTACACTACAAGGGGCTCGGGAATAAATTTGTTTAGAGCCCCACGAAATCTTAATCCGACACTGATCATCGGTATTGCATTTTTCCATTTACTCCCGTTTAAAACGTCCCTAATTGTTTACTGCCTCCGTATGATTCTTAAAATTAAACAAGATATACTAAAGTTCCATGAAGAAGAAACGTTCCGAAGCGTAAACATCGCATCACATTCTCGTTATTACCAGGGTGGGCTATAAGGAAACCGCCGCCTCTCTGTATATAAAATGCTCTAGCTGTGTTCTTTTCAGAAATTTAAGAGCCTACATAAGAGAGAAGCACAGTGGGTCTCCTTGTTAAATTTATGAGAGAAAAGCGTTTACGTTAAAAGTTTTATGAACGCAAGCGCTCGCTCTTGTTAAAATTTAATAGTAAAATGCTTATATGCCATTTGTTAAATTTTAAAGCGCGAGATGGCATTTTTGGAGAGGTTGGTAAGAATATTTACTTGCTTGTGCAGTGTTTCAACGGAGATTCTCAAAAGGTCGGCTAGCTTTGGAGGTGACACTTCAATCAATCAATCAAAATTTATTTCACTGGTTAAAATATATGTACAAAAAAAGAACATACTTTATAAAATAATCATTATATGCAGCGAGGAAAACAACGACAAAAGGTTTAAAAAACATAAGCTAGTCATTGTACCCCAAAAAATAAAAAGTCAAAAGTCAAAAAAGGTATGTATTAAATCAGAACATGTGCCAAGTCAAAGCCAAGAATATACAAAATCAGTGTTATAAAATTGAACCATTCATAGAATACAATAATTAAAAATGTACACTATTTATAAAATGTAATAAATTAAAATCAATCTATGTGTAAAATACAATAATTAAAATTTACACCATTTATAAAATGTAATAAATTAAGATCAATCTATTTATAAAATATACAATAATTAAAATTTTACACCATTTATAAAATGTAATAAATTAAGATCAATCTATTTATAAAATACAATAATTTAAAGAAAATAACAGTAAAATAATACTCATTCATGATCAAGAAAATACTGTTTCATTAATTTTTTTGAAACTTTGAAAAGATATTTGTCCTTTTAGATGCATCGGCATAGAATTCCAAAGTTTAATTCCAATATAACTTAAGTTAGCATGCATTAAGTTAGTCTTAATTTTTGGCATTACAAATAAATTCTTAGTTCTAGTTAAGTAATTATGTGTAGTTGTTTTTAGAGTCACCAAATTAGAACCAATATTATTATGAGTTAAACATGAACAGACTTAATTTAAAGTTATATAAATTTCTGAAAGATACGAATTTATCTATTTCCTGTCCGCTGTGAAAGAGCCTTATATATCTATTTTGTAGAGTTACAATGCGCCTTGATAGTACCTTTGTAGTAGAACCCCAAACTAGTAAACAATATTGTAAATGTGAATATATTAATGTGTAATATAATTTAGTAAGTATATTATTATTAGAAAATATGCATTATTTTTAATAATTCCAATATTTATGCTAATTTTTTTACATATAAAATCAAGATGTTTATCTCATTTTAGGTTATCTTGAAAAATCACACCTAAGAATTTGGTATGTGTAGCGTGCATTATAGAACTATTATTTAAAGTTATAGACGGATAAGTTAAATTACCTTTTTTTTTCTATGAAAATAGATGCAGTTTGCTTTATTAATATTTAGTATTAGAAAATTATTCTGTAACCACTCACAGCAATTTTTCAAAACAACATTTGCCTTGACAGCCAGTTCCGGTAGGTCATCAGCAAAAAAAACAAAAAAAAACCGAAACTGGTATCATCGGCGTAGGCTGCGATAGTACAATTAGCAATATTGAAAAATAAATCATTAATATATATATATATATTAGAAAAAGTATCGGACCAAGTATGGAGCTTTGGGGGAACGCCACACATGATTGTTTTTAAAGAAGATTGAACGCCAAAAATTTCAACATATTGTCTGCGATTGTTAAGATAATTTTGCATAAGAAATTTGACCGTACCACGAAGGCCCAACTATTCTAATTTACTAAGAAGTATGTCATGTCTAACGTGTCAAAAGAGCGAGACAAATCTTTAAAAAAGACAAAGAGCCAAATATCCCGCATCTAATTGTGTTTGAAGTTTTCTAATTACATAAAGTAAGGCCTGTTCAGTAGAATGACCCCCACGGAAGCCAAATTGATTACCATGTAATATTTTATTTTGATCCAAATAATTATTTAGTCTTTTCACAAGAAGTTGTTCAACAATTTTAGAAAAGGTGGTAAAAATAGATATTGGACGATAATTAACCGTATCAGTTTTAACACCAGCTTTATGAATTGCAATAACCTTTGACAATTTAAATGGATGTGGGATTATTCCATTTGAAAAAAATCAAATTTAAAATGTATTTTAAAGGTACAATATGGTATCAGCTACATATCGAATTAACAAAGGAGAGATTAAATCACGACCAGGTCCTTTGTTAACATTAAGAGTAATAAGTAAATTTCTGAGTTCTTCATCAGTTATAGCCTAACAAAAAAGGGAAGTAGTTACATGATTTTTAAAATATTTTTAAAGTTATTATTTTTTGATAAATTTAATGTAAGCTTTGATGGCTGGTCAATGAAAAATTCGTTAAAAAAAAGTATTTACCATATCAGGCAATGACGTTACTACAATTTTATCATTATGAAGAATTTTACTTGGTATATGTTTTAAGGATTGTTTTCCCATGAGAGTATTAACGTCTATCCAGCAGTCACGAGGTGACGTAAAAGAGAACGAATTGTAATAGTAGTTCCTCTTAGCCCGCTTAATTTTTTTATTTAAGTCATTTCTATGAGTCTTGTGGGTTTTTAGTTTTAATAAATTTTGAAAATAATTTATGTTTTGTTTTAATCATATTTAGAAGATTTCTAATTATCCAAGGTTTTCTTTTTTTTCCTTTTATGGTAATTGAATGAATTACAATTTCTTTGTAATTCAGAAAAATAAATATCTGAGAAAATCGCATAAAATTCATTAAAAGCAAGATCTGGACAAGACTGTTCGTAAACATTATCCCATGATGCATTAAGAAAACCGTATAATATATTATTTAGATTTGTAGGAGTAATAAACTTCATTGAGCCGGAAGACCTCAGTGTACAAGTTTTTAAATTGAACTCAAACTCACAGCAGATAAAACTTGATAAATGGTAATCAAGAACACCAGACACAACACCAATAGACAGATTTGTGATGCGAAAGTCAAGAATAGATTGCCTAGTACAAGTAATCCTAGTAGGTAACGGTATTGTGTTATAACAAGAGAAACAAAGAAGTGAGTCATTAAAAAATTGAGAGCTACGATTTATTTGACTAAAATCAATATTATAGTCACCAAGAACAACAACTTTTGTTTTATAAACGTTGACATGATCAAAATAATTCGTTAAAAAATAAAAAAAAACATTGATATATTACCCTTAGGAGGACGATATGCAACAGAAATAAAACAATTATGAAGTTCAACTGTCAAAATTTCTATGTGGTCTTGTATTAAAGTAAATGAAGAATTTATAACAGCATCAAGAGTTATATAACAAACATTATAACACCGCCACCAGATTTGCCAGCTGCTCGACCCAAAGCAAAAATTTTATAACCCGGTAATTCCAGAGTATTATCCTCGGTAAGCCATGTCTCCGTCACACATACGATGTTCAAGTTATAATCAAGATCACAAAGGAGATCAATTACACTTATCAAACTTGCCAGTAATACATCGAGCATTAAAGCAAAGAATACTGAGATTATGTCTCAAGGTGTGCAGTAATACTATAATATCATTTACTTGATAATAAGAAGATGTAGACATTATAATTAGAAAAACTCAAAAGAATACATCGGCAAACATAAATTAGCTTAAGTGGAAGATCACTCGTATCGTCAATATGTATAATGACAGTGTTCTCAATTTTCTTCAACTTAATTCTACCATGGACCGTCCAAAGGAAATTCCATTCGCCTGACCTTTTAAGTTGCAATGCTTTAGAGAACAGGTTTTTTTTTTTTTCGTAGTTTGTACTTTAGATTTCTTTGTCTCCTTCATCACGTAAGTGTCGATTCACAAATTGAGCTATAATAGCCCTCTTAGACAGATCAGTTCTGGAGGGAACTCTATGCACTATGTCCATATCTTTGTAATAAATTGGCAATCCCGGTTTATCACCTATATTAGCAATCGATTCATAACAATTCTCATTTTGCTGTTCTGGTATACCACGTATTCCCAAATTATTATTTCTAGAGTACTGTTCCGAGTAGGTAACTTAGCTATTTAAAATCGAAATATCATCGCTTCATTTTTTGTTTTCGGATTTTAGTTTTTTATTTTCAATCACCAATTGCTTAAAGTCAGCACTTATATCGTGAAAGGATGTCCGCATAGATTCAAATGTTTCGTTCCTGTGTAACATGCATTCCTTCGATGAGCGTACCACCAGTAAAATAAGCTTAGTTTCTGATAATTGTGTCTTAATCAGATCGCAATTTATTTTTCTCAATGGATATCAACCTGTTATTTAAATCACGAATAAGATTACAAGCATTCTCATCTGGCAATCCCCTATATGAAGAACCTAAATCTAGCACAGTACCATCTAGTTCGCTAGATTGAGAGACCATTGATTGTGTGGGATCAGTTTCAATAACTTCGTTATTATGTTGTAAAACATTGGATCCCTCAAAGCAAACATCACATTTCCACATTTTGCGTCGCTGTTTACCCATTTTTGTGTACTTAGAATTACTGATCTGTACACACTGCATGTGAAACTTACCTTGACGTACATTACATGAAACAAATCGCATACCATGCTTTAGTTCAGAGCTGTACATTACACAGGACATTTTAGCAGTAATATAACGAACGTACTAGGACAGGCGCTATATCAGGCCGAAGTAATGTAGCACAATGTTTGTAAACAACAAAATGGCGGATATCAACATAAGACAACCGGAAAATATAGACTCGTAATACGGTCAAATTAATTATTGTTTGAACAAACAAATTTATATTTACAAACCGCAGAACTCCCGAATTTCACTGTCGTTGAAAATACCTTGGCAAAACAACAGGTTCATTAAAAATGACAACAAAAAACGGAGCTAATAAAACAGCGTAATTACCGACCGACAGCTTGACTTGACCTAACTTGGAAGTGACCTGTGCAATAGGGAGGAAAAGCGTTTGTCCGCCATGCAGAAAATCTCGGTTTGAATCGAAAAATGGTAGCGAAGGCTTGCTGTTATTCTACTGATCTGTAATCTGGGGTTTGATTCCCTTAGCAACAGAGATTCAGATTCTTCGGGAACTGTAGATCTCGATGCAGTGTCATCTTATCTGCTCTTGAGCCATAAAATACAAGACAAACAACTGGCGACGCTTGGCGAGCCACGGTATATTTTCAAATAAATAGAAAATTCAAATAAATCAAAATAATGTGTCATGGTTTTTTTTTCTTTTGTGGGGGGGATGGAATATCAATTAAGGGGAGAGTAGCATTAGAATGGACTTTTTCAATCTATAAAGGACACACAATTTCAGCAAAATGGCGAAAGAAATGACGAAGACGTTACCAACGAACCAAAAGTTATTTCCTCGGAATCACTTTTTCATGCTTGGAGAAATTGGGCAATTTTGTCCGTTTTCAAAACAATATTCCGGAGATGCAGTTTCTCATACTCATTTATTACAAGCGCTTGTATTATCTCTAGTTACGATTTCACTTGTACAAACAAAACTCACAGATTTTATTGAGTGGTGTAAAGAAGGATTAGTCTTAAATCTCGAATTTTATTTCACTAAATTATTCTAAGCTAAATTATTTATTTTTCCATCAAGGAAGTGTGAAAAAGTTTGCATATTATATTTACGCGAGTATATTATGTAATTAGAAACTTTTTTTTATCAACTTTTTTTTGGCGTAGTGATAGTAACGCCGATATTATGGCTAGTTAGATGCCATAACATCGGCGTTACTATTACGACGCCTAAAATACGTTATAATGAAAATCTACTGTATATGTCGAAGCACTTCTAAACATAAGTTTGAAAAAAGTTGGCAACACTATCCAGCCTGTCGTCACTAATTTTAAACTGCAAGTTTATAGAAATTTTCTTCAACCGGATTTATTGTACAGAGAATAAAGTCACTTACTAAGTTTAATGATAAGGAGAGATTATTTTTACTCATATATGATTTGAAGAGAATGTATTTATTGTAAATAGAAAACTTCATTCAGTAAACGCGCTACATATTTATTTTTTCAAATTTAGTTATTTTCTAATACCGCATTATATCATCTCTGCCAGTCACGATTAGATAGATATCTGAGTATCGGGACGACTGTCGACCGCCTTTACTTAAGCATTTTGATAGTAAAAGGGAAAAGGTTATCGCACATAGATAGGCCAATGGAGTTTTTCCTGAGCATTCAGTTGCCTGATAATACATGTAATTAATTCTTGTTGGATTCATTTAAATCAGAGCATTAGCGTATACACTAACACCGATGTACGACCCCATTTCGTTGCGCGCAGTATAGCCCAGATGCTCTTGCGCCATAAAAAAGCCAAACAATCAATCAATCATTTCGTTGTGCAACCTTTTCCCCTTATATATTACAGCTACGCATAAATAACTCTCTGATACTACCATTACTTAATATAACACTAAGATATATGTAAACGAAGTCAAGTTGGTCTGCGCACCAGAAATCTGCTTGTTAGTCGGACCGAGGAGGAAATTGTGGGATTGGGGTGGACGTCAGTTCTTTAGAATATTTTATTTCTGTTATTATAAGTTCGTCAATAGGGGTAATTAAATATCTTCGTATATGGATGTGTTTATGACAAACTATGGAGAGCAACTGTTATTTTTTGGAGAAGTTTCCTTTCGAGCGTAGCAATTTTAGTGATGTGGTTTTAGGGGCGGAGCCGCAAGCACCTACAGCAGGGGTGGGCAACTTTTTTTGAGATATTATGTCGAAGTAATACTTCGAGTAATTTTTATACATTCAACGCTTGTGACTTACAAAAATTTCTTCTTGTGATTTTTCAGGAATTGACAAAAATTCTTGTCGTCAATTGCTGTAAGTTTTTTGTACAATAATTTCACTTATAGACATAAAACCCACGAATGAAGTCTATTATTTATTACTAACAGACGTAATCTCGCATGCAGTACCTGGCAATTTATGAGATGGACGGATAACAATGACGAACAATCGTCGTTTAAGAATTCTTTTGTCAGCTTTTAGTTTATTACACCGGTCGTAGTTTCACTAACCGAAAAACCAGACATCTGTCGAAACAGCATGGTCAAGCAAGAATCGAAACAATTGAAGTTCCAATTGACTAAACATAAATATATCAGAAATATAAATTTTCCAAAGTCGCACAAAAAAGTTGATGCCAGTCATAAATGTTTAATCGTTTACTAACCATATGGTTTTAAAGGAGAGAGAGAGAGAGAGCGTCTTTTATCTAGAGTACACCTACGAGAAAAGTGAACTTCTGTTCTTAAGGTGATAACCATGCCATCTCGAAACGACATCGTCAGTAAATGAATTTTATAATTAAGAATTTTGCGTAATTTTAATGTACGCGTATATATATATATATATATATTCCCCTTCGCGTAGGGTCATTCAGAACCACTTATTTTAGAAAAAATTTAAGTTTTCGAAAGTGGGACTAAATTTTATGAATATTCTATGCAATCCCCACGTAATACCTAGCCGTAAGCTTTAATAGAAAGTTTATTGTATATGGGTCGTCTGCATACAAAGACACACATTTTTTTGTTTATTTAATGACGCAAGGATAACGTGTTGTGCCAAGACTTACACTTTTTCGAGGAAATCTAAACTTTTGTCACTAAGGTAATCGAATACCGGACTGCAGTTCTTCAGGAAAGGAAAACAAGCGTTCAACAACATTTGAACTCAGACTCAGATTTTCAGCATGGTAGACAGCCAAACTTGTGTTATCACTACGCTACCTTGGGGTGAAGATAACAAAACTAGCACATAGTATACACCCAGCTAAAATAATGTGCTGTTCTGACTTCTGCCTTCATAACCATAACAATATTCCTTTTATATCTCTCTCATTATCATTTAAATATCGTTCTATCCTCTGCCTTCATAACCATAACAATATTAAATTGTTTAATGTATATCTCTCATTATCACTTTGAGAAGTATATTTATTGTATGTACCTTCCACACTTACCTTTGAATCGATGTCCACCCTCGCCTAGGACATGCTTCTGAGGGAGCATAACCTTTGCTGTTCCTGAGCCATAAAATATTCTAAAATAAAGGACCGGATGCCAGAATTCCCAGCCTCTTTCACAAATCCGATATACGGACCAAGTTTTGGAAACCTTTATTATTTGTGTTTTTATAACGAAACAATAGAGTTTCACCAGGAGATTCCATAACAAACAGTTATTTCGACACTGGCGTAAGGTTTAAAAACACGACGTTTCGGGAGCCAACTGCTCCCTTTGTCAAGTGAAGGCATCATTCTGCCTTCACTTGATAAATAACCGTTTGTTATGTATTTAATGTCCCAAGACTGCGCCATGAGATTTATGGGACGGAACCGACGTCTTACTTAACAGCTCAACCGCGATACCTTTACACACAGCCAAGCTCACTGGGAATCGAACCCAAGAAGGCGACAGTTATAATCACGTCAGGCGTTTTTCCATCACAAAAGTGATATTACGTATTTAGCATGTTCATGAAGAGATTTTACCTGAAATATCGTTGCTTGCATTTTGCGTCTGAAGAAGACATGATCTTAGCTGTTCTTGCACCATAAAACCAAATATTTATTTGCTTTTCGAATCCTCTTTCTTGTTTATCCCAATTTATCAGCTTAGACTGCTGAGGAGATCCTTAGGGCAGAGCACAACGCTTTTAAACTCCGTATTCTCACCGACCACCCCAAACTTTCCGCTGCTTATCATAGACAACTAGGAAAGGGGAGGAGGTGGTGGTGATCCGTGACTTTACCCAGGAGAAAATTGAAAAATATCTTGTCTCAGACTGAGAGTGCCAACTCTGGTTAGTAATATTAATCCCTACAGATCACTACCACTTGGGATCAAGGTAATTTGGTTCAGCGTATCATTATTAAAATATTGAAAGCATCCAGTATCGTGTGGTTTTACATCCTAATATAAAATTCTTAAATTATTTCAAAATTCGTGAGGATGTCACGTTTAGACACGTCTCTTATTCTCGGTATCGAGATTTTAACAGCTACGGACGGGCATTTTCAAGTTGTATATTGTTAAACACGTTATTACACTGAAGAGTTATTTTTTCGTTCCGTAATTTTGAAGTTGATTCGAACTTCCGGTAAGCTCAAGCTCTCCTCTTCGATGCCCGGAGCAATCTGAGCCGTAAATTTTAAAACAAAACGACTCAGTTTTAACACCGTCAGGTAAATTACACTTATAATCACCAGATCTCAAGGAAGTTAATGCTTTTATTTCCGTAATTTAACTTTTAGAAAGAATCGGTCTTTCGTATTTTTCGGCGCAAGGACATTCAGGGTCATACTGTGCCGGAACCTGCAGTTTTCCGAGGAGACCGAATCTCTGTTGCCCAAAAAATAAAACCCCGGACTATGGTGGCCAGAAGAAAAAAGGCCGTTCTATATATAGTGCCAAGAGCATCACACCCAGGTTAACCGGCGAGCAGGCGCGCGGGATGTTTCACACCCCACAACTTACAATTTGTTAAAAGAACAGTCCACCCTTGCTTCTGAAACTGGCCAAACTCTTTCCTGTTGCCTTCAAAGTCACAATCTTTGGGGTAGGGTGACAAAGTGGAAATTCCACTTATTGTTCCCTGTAAAATTGGACGTTTTTAATGAAATAATGCTATATAATCAGATGGG
>QLNU02015360.1:3843441-3881970 GCA_006491805.2 Dysdera silvatica | reverse complement strand
ATTCCTCACTTATATACCAATTAGAATAGGCGTAATTTTTCGGGGGCAGGGGGGACACGTGCCCCCCAGTTTTGGGTCTTTTTTTCCCCTCACAATCAGTATTATCGCTACCATTTCGCGATAATATTTAATTTTCTCATGACTCTTTAAAAGAAAAAGTGCAAATCTTCTGTTCCTACAAATACTACCTCCATTCTATCCTTCTGATATAACGTTTGCAGCTAAAAAAGCTCGACGTCATGCAGACGTAATTTTTCATAACAACTCAAAGACAGGGAAAAGTCTGATGCTTGGATAACCCAGAAAATGTGAAACATTATATCCTTAACATCTCAACAGAAAAATCACGAGGCAATTAGTCAGCACAACGTCATCCAGAACAATCTTCTGAAGGAAAATGAGAAATGCAATATATATACATGTATGCTCACGTTTTTGCCCCCTCAGTTTAAACACTTAAGTTAAGCCTATGCCAATTAGATGATGTTGGGTTCCTCTTTTAATATTTTCAAAAATATACCAGTCTTCTTTTTATTAATACAATCAGTAGCATAGCTAAGGGAGACAGGGGCAGTCTTGGGCGCCACAGATGGGGGCGGCAGTATAGCCTTTAAAGCAAAATTATTTGTTTTGCTACCCCATTGGGGAAGCAGCAATGACAGTCACTCGCCCCGGGCGGCAAAATATCTAACTACGCCACTGAATACAATACTACCCAGTAAAGTAAGTTTGGCAATTAGTTCAATTATACCCAACGTATCTACTAGATCCAGTAGTTATATTAAACACGTAGTAAACTTGCGGGTTCAATCTCCATTAAGCGCCATTTTCTTTCTTTATGAGTAATTTATCATCTAATATTACCACATCATCGGCTATGAAGGGAATTGTTTGACTTTAATAAATCTCTTTGCAAATCTCCCCTATATAAGGTTTGCTTCTTTGACTCGTCGCTTTAGTTTAAAACGCAGTCCAAGCACTGTCCCATTAATTGCGAACTTGTCCATAGTTAAGCTTTCTATTCGCTCGCAGCGAGGTGTTTGATTGACGCCTGTAGCTGAATGGGAAAGAGCACTTGACCGTTTTTCAAGAAGTTGTGGGTTCGATTGCCACCAGGCGCCGGAAAATCATTCTTTTCTTTACGAGAATTTATCATCTGGCTACTAAACACATTTGTTTGAAAGTGAAATTACATATTGGCCATTGCATATGTGTAGTTTTATTTTAGCAGAAAAAAAAAAAAGTAACCCATTTCTTAGCGTAAGAATTAATAAATTGAAAAAAAAAAAATTGTATTTTCAAATACTTAATAAAAAAAGACTACTTCAAATGTATAAATTACTGCCTTCAAAAAGAAATATTTAATTCTAGGTGGACACATTAATAAGAAGAAAATAGTTATAGAACCTTGCACACATTTAAAACGACTCAAATGAGTCATTTTAGTCATCCATAAAAGAAAATGTTTCCTTCTATGGAGAATGCAAGTAGTATCTACAAAGAACAGTTAATAGAAAAGCAGGAAGATGTGTGTCAAAAACATTTTCTTGTCCAAATGAAGTTAAACAAGAATCGGCTGACAATTTTACGATCTCGGATGACCGATGATGGGAAATAATATTTTGGAAACGCTACCCGAAGACCACAAAAAAGTAAATTTGCGGCATTGCGAAAACAATGTTAAACTAACAAAACCAAACATTAAAACAGATTAAAAAATAGCATGGGCGAATAAAGGATAATAATGAATAAACACGGAGACTTGTTAGTTACCAGCAGTAGTTTCTGACAAGTTACGAAAAAGAACGTTTTGTGGTATTGAACTATACCAGAAATATCAAAACAACTTGCGAATCAAATCCATCATTATTTTTATATTGTGGATATATCTATTTTTTTGAAAAACATGGTTAGCATTTCCCGCTAACCGAATGCATTTTAATGAGAGAACCACAAATCTACTTTTGTTAGAGATGTATTTCTTAAAAGCATTAAATCGCGAGAGAATTAATTTCTCTAAAACGTAATTTTGCTTCTCTTGCGTGCGTTTAGATGTACATACATTTGACAGTGTCCTTTTTTCTGCTGACCGTGGATCAGAGTTCAGCTTTCTGGGTAACAGGAGTTCCTGGGACAACTGTAGGTCAACTCGATCTTAGTTGTCGTTGCGCCATAAAACACAAACATATTTGAAAATGTACGTTTATGTGCTGAAAAGCGCACGAATAAGAGATATGATTTCTAGTTTTATAGTTACAGTTTGTGCGCCATGATTTCCAATTAATATATGTATATATAAGAACGATCTTAGGAAATGAAAAAGAACTCATTAATCTTGATAGCGTAGGTCTAATATTTCTTCCCCTTAATTAGCCCATTACCGGCAGCAAAGATTTAAAGGAACACATCTTATTTCCATTCTTGTCGTCAAACTAAAATACTAATCCAATAATATTTTGAAAAGAAGCCATCCTTCAGAGCCGCTTAAGTTTAGAATCCCCGTTTCCAAAGGCTACTAGTCAAACTTGATTAAGAGCTATGCGACAAATTCCAGTAAACGTTGAATAATAAATTCGTTTCTAAATATTTAAACGATTTTATACTTCATAAACCGATTCCAAAAATGTAAAAGCATATAAATTTCAGGAATTTACTAGATTAACATCTTTCGCTTTTGGGGTCTCATATCTTGTTTATAATAAATAAATCAGAGCCTGAAAACAGAAATGCTCTGTCAAGAAATACTTTACGTAAAAGAATTAAACTCATTCTTAAGGAAGTTGAGGAAATGGGCACAAAAAATAAAAAAATACGAAAGCTTCTTTATCTTTAATCCTTGTATTCGTCTCTTTGATATCCCTATACAAGACAATTAAAAAGTAATTTATTCTTATCTATAAAAAGTTGTGTATTACAACTTTACTTTATACCTTCTTTCTTACAAAAAAGCATAGTCTCCAATTTCTGCAATAATACAGAAAGGCTCCCTGGAGTTATGGAAATTGCTTCCTTTATTAAAAACTAACCGCCGTGGTTCTGCTTTATCTTCGCATCATTTGGCAAGAAAATTAGAAAGAGTTCACATTCTGTTTGACTGCGGAACTAAACGTAAAAAGATAACGGAAGGAATTATTTCCGAAATAAATTTCAAGCCCCTCTCGGTGGATTTAGAAAAGCTATTAGTTCTTTTCGGCATATTTGCACATATTACTCAATTAACAAAAGGCGAGAAAGAACACATGAGCTAGGTTAATAATGAAATTAATCACATATGTCACGCTATTTTCTAGTACAGCTTAAGAAGATTAAATATAAATTACGTTCTATCTCAGTAAAGAAACAATAAGAAATCAGTACTTTTATAATACAGTCACAACGGCAATGAGACAAAATTGAAATTGTAAGAACATTTGATTTCACATTTTACCGCATAATGTCAATTTGAGAAAAGAGTCCATTCACACAAGACAGTAGCCAGCATTTTATTTCGGGGTTGGGTTAAAAAATTTTTACAAAATAATGTTGAATAAAGATGTGTTGTGCCCTTTATCGTAAAGAAGTAATATAAACACGTCACGCAAAAATAAATGAGCAAATGCTAATTTTGCCTTCGTACATCGTCGTAAATTTTTACATGGAGTTCTGCTATAAAAATTTAATTTTTTGTAATGTCCTCCTTTTAAAGTAAATGGTTTCTATATTTTTTCCGTTGAAGTATTCTCAAATTAGTGGTTTACGTAACGAGATCTTGTGGTCAGAATTTTCATAATTATTCAAGGTTTGAGAGTTTTTTGTTCCTCCCCTTTTTACGAGTTTAACAAGTAAATACATATACCCAGTTTTGCAATTCTAGTACAAATTTAGTTTCGGGAGACGGTCACTAAGATCCCCCTTTATATAGGGGCACGCATTCACAAATTATCTGAAGAAAAAATAGCTTCAAAAAATAGGAAAGCCGTACTTTTCTATTAAATTGTAAATAGAAGTGTTACCGCACAGTAATTTCACGCTTATAATTAAGATGCATATTTAATTTACTCGTGTCAAAATAAGGAGAGTTATACTCCTTACTTATTAATATAGAACTTTTTTTAATTATTTTAATCCTATTTAGATACAGAAAGTCAAAATTTTCTACGAAATAATCGTTTCATAACTTAAGTATACTCATGTTTGTAAAAATTGCAACACCATGAAGGAATCACGTGATTGAGCTGAAACTTTCAGGAAATGCAAATTAGGGTATGCTATTCAAATGATTAGAATTTCAGAGTCATCACGCATGCGTGGGCTGAGCAGCGCCCTCTGAACTGCTGATGGATCCGTATAAATAGAGGGCTGTAGCGGGGCGTGTATGGTTATCTGCTAGTGGTAAACGTTACATGAGACGTCACTATGCCTCTACGACGAAAGAGGGCGACATTTCAGCAAGTTACGGAGTTTGAACGGGGACGAATGATCGGCCTTCGTGAAGGAGGGTTTTCTTATCGTGCAATAGCAGCTCGTATGGGGCGTAACAGCAGCACAGTGATGCGAGTGTGGAAGCAGTGGGTTCAAGAGAACCAGACAACTCAGAAATCCGGGAGTGGACGCCGAAAGGTGACGTCAGCACGGGATGATAGACACCTGGTCCGCATGGCGGTGACGGACCGTTTTGCTTCATCTGGACAGTTGGCAGAACGTTGGTGCACTGCTACAGGTGTATCATTGTGTGCTTCATCAATTCGTCGGCGTCTACTGCACCGTGGACTGCGTGCAAGAGTTCCTTTATACAGGATCCTCCTGACGCAAAACCATCGGCGCCTGCGGCTACAATGGGCTCATGGACATAGAGACTGGCGTGCTGATTGGCAACAAGTGGTGTTTTCTGATGAATCCCGCTTTAATTTGGGGTACAGTGATGGCCGCATCCGTGTTAGACGCTATACCGGTGAACGCCACCTTCCGGAGTGCGTTATCCAACGTCATAGTGGACGAATCCCCAGCGTTATGGTCTGGGGTGCGATTGCGTATCATGGACGATCTCAGCTGCTACGAATTGTGGGTAATCTTAACAGCAACCGGTACATCAATGAAGTTCTGGAGCCCGAAGTTGTTCCCTTCCTTCAAGGCATTCCCGGAGCTGTATTTCAACAGGACAATGCCCGCCCACATATTGCCAGGAATGTTCAAGACTTCTTTTCATCACAACAGATACAGCTTCTTCCTTGGCCTGCCTATTCGCCGGATATGTCGCCGATTGAACATGTGTGGGATTTCGTTGGTCGGCGTCTCGCTCGTGATCCTCGTCCCATAGCTACTACAGATGAACTTTGGGGTCGCATACAAGCAATCTGGAATGCTCTTCCTCAGGCACACATTCAACATCTGTTTGATTCCATGCCACGTCGTATAGCATCACTTATTGCAGCGCGTGGTGGCTTCACCAAATACTGATTTTCGACATGTAATATTGGTTTTTTTTTTTGCTTTGTATTTGTAATCGTTTATTTGTATCAACACAGGTCGTTTGTACATTAAATTTCATTCAATTCGGACGAGTCCTTCATGGTGTTGCAATTTTTAGAAACATGAGTTTATAATTGCGAAGCGAATAAATCTGTTACGTAAATAAGAAGGTTCATTCATTATCTGAATATAAAATGTTTGAATTTTTAATTTACACACGTAAAGTCCATACCTGAAATACATTTTAATAATATTAAATAAGTGTCTATTAAGTTGAATTAAATGAAATCGGTGTATTGTTTGTTTATTTGTAAGCTTTAAAGCGCAAGGGTCATGCTGCGCTGGGACTTACATTTTTCCAAGGATTCCGAACCTCTTCAGGCTTAGGTAATCAATCCCCGGACTACAGTGAGCAGTGAACCGGTACTTTGTTTTCACCGTCGGGAGTCGAACTCGGGATAAGGACACGCTATATGAACACATTACCAATTCACCACCGCAGGACTAAATCGGGATTTTCGTTTATTTCTATCTTCCATATAGTTTGTAGTTTCTAACCAGAAATTTGGTAACCTTTATTTTCGGTTACATTAGCTTTCTCCGTCCTTTTCCTGCTCCATAGCACCATGCACAATAATCGGACGTGAAACCACGTTAGGAAATACGAATCTCGAAAAACGATGTCTATGATTCCTAAAAATATTAAAAACGTAAATACTTCCCACTATTTCATTTAAAAGAATGAAAGCAGAGCCCCCACGCCAATTACCAAATCTCTTCATAGACTACAAATACACTCTATAACAAAAAAATCCACTCACCAAGAAGGAGTTGTCCGATTGTAATGAAATTTCGTATGCAAAGACATTTTGACCGAACATGCAAATGATTAAAATTTGGTGTCCAATGAATGAATAGCGGGAACTCCAGCGCATCGGAACTGCGCATTCAGCAGGTGTATATAAGGAGCGATTCTCAATATGTGGTCAAAATTTCTGTTGCATTTTGACTGCGGATATCTTACGTCGACTGTAACAATGCCTCGCCGAAAGATTCGTGCTCATTACGAGCATATGTCAGAGTTTGAAAGAGGTCGTGCTATCGGATTGAAAGAGGCTGGTTGGACGAATCGAAGAATCGCTGGACATGTGGGTCGAAGCGATGCGGCGATTGGACGGTGCTGGCAAGAGTGGGTCAACAACGGCAGATGTCAGCGTCGGGACGGCAGCGGTCGACCTAGGGCCACAACAGAACGGGAAGACAGAGCAATTGTCAGAGCAGCTGTCACAGCACCGCACTGTCACACATGTGTCCAACATGACCCTCTGCAGACGACTGAGAGAGCGGAATTTACGCTCGCGCCGACCGTTACGCCGCTTACCTCTCACGCCTTTACACCGTCAAGTCCGATTACAGTGGTGCCGGGCTCGATCAACTTGGAACTGCGCTGACTGGGGACGTATAGTCTTTAGTGACGAGTCCCGTTTCCAACTGTGTCCTGAGGACAACCGCAGCGTGGGGATCCTGCCCTTACTATCGCACGCCACACATGCCCACAACAGGGCGTTATGGTCTGGGGTGCCATCTCCTTTGATAGCCGGACCCCTTTGGTGGTCATTTCTGGCACACTTACAGCACAGCGGTACGTAGACGACATTCTACGACCGGTTGTGTTACCGTTCCTTTTGCGACACCCTGGACTTACGTTTCAACAAGACAATGCCCGGCCGCACACGGCACGTGTTGCTATGAATTGTCTTCAAGCTTGCCCAACACTTCCTTGGCAAGCTAGGTCTCCTGATCTCTCTCCCATAGAGCACATTTGGGACGCTATGGGAAGGCGATTGCAACCATCCAGGAATGTTGACGATTTAGCCCGACAGTTGGAGACAATTTGGCAAGAAATTCCGCAGGACACCATCCGGGATCTTTATCAGTCTATGCCACGCCGGGTGACAGCTTGCATCCAGGCCAGAGGTGGACCAACGCCTTATTGACTTCCTCCCTTTGTAACGGTCAAACTCTGCAATAAATCATTCAATTGTTCTGAAATTTTAATCCTTTCTTTTTCTATGTATGTTCTTCACATCCACCAATTTTTATCGCAATCGGACAACTACTTCTTGGTGCGTCGATTTTTGTTATGGAGAATATTTACAAAGGGTAACCAACGAAACCAAAATTATAATGTTTGTCATAGTAGTTTACAATAAATCTCTTATATAAATTTAAGAAATATGATAATAAAAAACAAAAACAAAATACTTCAATCCAATTACATCGATTTAAGTGCTTTTAGGTGCGGTTTCAATTAAATGGAGCTTTTCACTGTATTCTTAAAATATGAACAAGCATATACATATATGCATATTACCAACTAATATTTGGAATATAGGTCAATGACCTATACAGTGGCGAACTGGGCTCCCGGGCCGGTACGCCCTCATGGGCGATAGGACTCGCGCCTTCCGATAATCCAAGGTATGGGCCCTTTGAGAAGACCAGTCCGTTTCTTGACGGTGGAACATGGTAAAATGACCATCTTGGTAAACTGACCACTTTTTATAAGAGAGAGAGAACTGGTAGGGACTTGGTTATACCTATGCTGAAGTCTGTCGTGTATAATGACTACCTGTTTATGGTGACCATTGCACTCTGGTCTCAAAGGTGGTCATATTAGGCAGGTTCAACTGTACATTCCCAGGGCCCGACAAATCGCGACAAATCCTATTCGCCAGACAAGAGCGGTACTCTCTCGCTTTAAAAAGAAGACCTAGTAGGAAAAGATTTCCTACTAGTGCAAAGACGTAGTCGCCAATGGCGATTGGGCATCTGGATTTGCCGAGTCCTCCTGTACATCAAATCAAACTTCATTCAGACGGATTCGAATTTTTTTCGTGATGTGAGAATTGTTTACAATTTATCAGATAGGTTAATCCGTCTAGGCAACCAAGGGGTTAAAGACTTTGGGGTCTGACAAAGCCCCTGCTGCGCAGATTACATTCACATCCAGAGACATTACAATGGAATACCTCTTGAAGCACATACTTTACAGGTTCAAATAATCAGTTAACGTTCGGAAGTTTCCGGTGTTGCTCCTTTTCAGGGTTTAAGAATTCAATTCAAAATAATGTTCATTCGTTTGTCGTTGCTCCAATTTAAGGGTATATTAAATTAGAAAAGGAAATACGAAATTCGCAGTAATCAAGAAATAGCGCAAGAATGATCGCAGATCCTATGCCTGATACTTTATACCTAACGAAGTATGACGTTTAGAACTTCGTGGCCCTTGAGTTCTTCAAAATAATTCAACTTTAAGGTGGTTACTTCAGAGTGAGAAATATATTTTGTTGCGTTTCAAGCCAAGTCAGCTATCGGAAGTGTTTAGTACAATTAATGATATTTATGGAATTATTAATAAGGGCATATTTTGCAATACCCGTTCATTTTATCAACGTTATATGAAATCCCTTTCTCGTCAATTCAAATACAGAATAAAGAAGAAATTTCACTAGGTCAAGTCCATTAGGTAATTTTTACAATAGAAAATAAAATGAAGGTATATTTTACTGATATTAACTTTCCAATTCTCCTATGAAATTCAGAAAGGGAAAATTTTGCTTACCAGTTTTTCATTTTCATCTTCCATTTCCAGTCTTGCGTTGATACAATTTCGTGTATCCAAAAATGCTTTCCTCTGGGCCCTTTCCATCTGGTGGTGGACAAAAATTCCAACCAGATTGACACAGATAAAGGCAAGAGTGTTGGACACAATCTATAAAATAAAATACGAATCGAATCTAAGATAACTCCTTTATATTGACACTCAAGACACTTAGTTACACGACTTAAGACTTAACAAGCTTAAGACACTTAATTACATTTAATGAAATACATAATACTTAATACGTATTATATACTATAATAAGTGGAATTTTAAATCAACACAAATTTTATATATGTAATACTATGATTCATCTGTTCTATATACACTGAAACTTGCGATCAATCATCACCCTAGATGTTCTACTTCTTATGGCCATTGTACACAAAAAAACATTCACGGACTGATTTGGACCATCTCCCAAAACTTCCCATTCAATATCGGTCAGGAAGATCGTCCTGCGCGGCAGCTTTAGTAGAAATTTTGCGAGGAGAATGGGAAAATATTTCGGTACCGATCTACTAACGCACGGGCCTTCAACCCGCGGCCCGCTAGCTAATGAAAGAATGCAAATAGTTTCACACAAAAACAACGTCCTGTTCCCTCTGAGCCTGAAATATATAAATTTTATTCTGTTGGCGTTTTCATGTTTCGTAATAAATATTTCAAAGATTAATAAAGATTTCAAAATTCTTGGTGGGGGGTGGGGGTCCAAGCACATTTTATGTATATTTATACATTATAATATATGTAAAATCGCAATTTATTTAAAATTATAGGGGAGGGAGGAGATCAAGCCCCATACCCGTATCCAGAGTGGAGGTATCTTAGTGACCCTCCCCGAAACAAAATTTGTAATAGGACGCAAAAATACCTATATATTTATTTGCTTATCAAAGTTGTGAAAAGGGTAGGAAAAAAAAACCTCTCAAACCTTGAATTATCAAAATTCTGACCGCAAAGTCTTGTTTTGCAGACCATTAATTCGAGACTTTAAACAAAGAAAAAAATAGAACCCATTTTTTTTAAAAGGGGTATTCTGTAAAATTAACTCTTGATGGCAAGACTACAAGTAAAAAATCTACAATGATATCTGGAAGCAAAATTGGTATTTTCTCATATATTTTTCTATGATCTATTTCAGTAGCGCAGCAATTCAAAAGTCATGAGAGGGGCTGGAGTGGCTTCAAAGAAGATTATATGATGCGGTCTTATTTAGATAAAATAATGTTTTGATATCCAAGGGGGGTTGGAGCCCCCTTTCTTATACTACTGATCTATTTATATTTCTTCTTTACGATGAAAGTGACGCATCTTAATTGTTAATTTTTAAAAAAATTTTAGTCCCCCCCCCAGCAGAATTAAAACTTGGCTACGGGCCCATATAACTTTGCGTCTATGGATATCCTTAAAATTTTATAAATATTATCTAACAACCTTTGCAGACGTTGAAAAGATACCTGTTTCGTTCATAAAAATACTGTGAAATGGTAGAAAAGGTTCAAGTATCCAGAGTATCGAAAGATACATGATATATTTTAATAACACTATTTTATTCAACTTCAAACATACACAGGGCCGGACTACCATAAATATGTTTAGGGGAGGAGCCCGGGGCCCCCCATTGAAGAAAAAAGATAAGAAAGAAAAAGCTAAAAATTTCATACATGACATAAAAATATTAAACATTTTAAAAATATAATAAAATTATATTGTACATTTTAATAACCAATAATACGCGGTTTTCCGCTCAATCGTGTTTTACTTTAGTTTTCTAGTGTATATGGTCATTAGCGTAAGTTTTATTGATTTGCAGTGCAACAGTGATTTAAAAAAAATTCAACTTAGGACTCATCAAATTCTATTCTAAATATGTCGATAAGAACATCTTCCCCACTATCTGACTGCATGCTCTGAAAACGTTACTGTTCTGGACACGGGCGCCGTTAGCTGGGGGACAGGGGGACCCGTCCCCCCAATGTTGGTATTAGGGTTCCATGTCCCCTTCCAATTTCAAACAAAAAAATTGTAAACGTCGTTCGATTGTTTTTTTTAAATCTAAGGAATGCGGTTATATTTTTCGGCGTAGTGTATTTAGTGCGAAATAAAAAAAATGCACTTTGTCATTTATTTGATGTAATTATACCTTTTGTTGGATTGTACTATATAGCTCTCTTTTCTGCATGGCAGCGTTTTCATTGACGTGTTATTATTTCAACTTTCAAACGGAACGTTTTTAATAACGTTACAACTATACTTTCTCTATTTTAATTTCGGCCCTGCGGTGGCGCAGTGTGGTAACGCGTTCTCCTATTGCGCGGCTAATCCGGGTTCGACTCCCAGCAGTGCAAAAAGAACGCTTACTCAGAGATCTCATAAAGATCGCACTGCTCACTGTAGTCCGGGGTTTGGTTCCCTAGGCCTTAAGAGGTTCGGATTCCTCGGAAAACAGTAGGTCCCGGCGCAGCATGACCACTGTAGTCTTTGAGCCGTAAAACCAAAAAACAAACAAAACAATTTTAATTTCGCGAGTTCAATGATATTTTTGACCCAGTAAACTCATTATCAACAAATTAAATCAAAGAGACTAGCTACACCATCACTATTAGCATAATAAATACGAAATTTAGTAAGGAGCATTGCATGTGAAAATGAAACTGGTAATGCAACTAGAATATTAATTTTATGGTAAAGTGAACGTTATCAAGCAGAAGCACATTTAAATTAAACACTGCTTTGTTGATGTCTGTTATCCCTGTAAAGAGTGGTTAACAACAAGGCCTTAACCAGAAATTTTTTCGGGGAGGCAAAAATTTTTTACAATCCCGCTAATATATAGATATTTGTAGAAAAAACATTTCGGAAGGAGACGGAATGGGCCCTTAGGACCACCCGCTGGCTGCGGCCCTGTTTAATAACCAGCTGTGCGATTATCCCTATAAAGGGTAATAATATCATACAACAAGCTGCCTTCCATTGCTTCTACTATCCTCCCCCAATATTTTTATGCCGTCGGCGCCTATGGTTCTGGAGCACTTTCATCTGCGCATATGCAGACATAAAAAGTTCATAAGGGGAGGTCACAGGGGAGGGGGTTACAAAGCTACAACTCCACATATTCATATGTGTATACACAAAATTTCGTTGCAGTGGGAATTTACAACACACATCAACCCACCCCCTGCGTACGCCAATGCCTCAGTTGTTACCAGCTGTTTCCAAAAACGAAGTTGATAAAATGAAAATAACTGACGTCCACCTTGGAAACACTTTTAGGATTGTAATATCAAAAATGAGACCTGATATTGATTGGACTGTTAAAAATAAGCAGTGACAAAAATCTCACTAAAAGGTTTGATTTCGCTTTACATATTCATAACTAAACGAATTGTAAATGTATTTTGCTTCCATTATAATATATATATTGAGTCCCAAAGGCGGATACAGAAGACAGTTTTGGGTGTGTACGCAAAACTAATGTAGAGAGCTAAGGGAAAAATAGCAATAAACGCTGATTCGAGGTGGGGCACACTCGAGCCGCCTTTGTTCAGTCCTAATATTGCTGATACAGTAGTGCGGCCCGCGGGCCTACAAGAATAAGCAAAATTGGCCCTTGGACTGAAAAATGACCCCTGTACTAACGTGTGGTGAAAAGCACGCTCAGTATAGTCGCCGTAGACGTTACGGTCAAATGTCGATCAGTGGTGCACTGATTTCTAATAAATACTATATTTCCTGTCCACTAGCTGTGCGAATACTTTTATCTATATAGCGTATATAATTGAGCTCAATTAGCGTGAAAAGGATTTGGAGACTGTAATAGTAAATTAATACAGATTAATGCGCGGAATCTCGGCTTATCTCTTCACAGCAACACATTTTTTCCCTAAATGCTTAGAAGGAAATAATGTTTAGTGAAAACAAAATACCATACGTCAGTTTTGATATTTGCATTTAAATTAAAAACATGTAACTAAATTTTTCATTAATTTCTAGATTAAAAAATATTTATTTGGCTCAAATAAAATGCGTATACAAAACGATAAACACGTTAGTATATAATGGCAATTCGTTGTATACTCAGAAAACTATTTCATTGCGAAAGTATATAATTAACATAACTACTATGTGCTTCTAAGAATTTTTTTTTTTTTTTTTTCGTGCGACTGGAGTTATTTTATATTTTATTGCGCGACACTCCTGTTTTCCATTCTCATAAATCATTCAGCAACAAATCGATCCTTAACATAATGAGCAATCGTGGCGCTTCATTTCGCCCATTAACGTGATTGAATTTAATAACTTACAGTGAATTAATTTGTCATCAGTCGCAATGTTTTGTGTTTAAATGAAGCTTTAATCATCGACATTTAGAAACCTGTGCCGAGTTATAGGTTACATTTCTTCAAATGAAGTCAAAACAAAGTTACGTTATGAACTGAATTGCATAGTGTGTTGCGAAACACTATTTTATCATGTTAGCGGCTTAAAAACAGTTTTTAGTGGCAAACGACCAAGCCAGTTTCGTTAAAAATATTTAATAGCCATGTGGTTTGTTAGACATGGGATAGATATGCAGCTGATGAATATCATAAAGCTCGACGAAAACAAATCCATAAAACGAAATTAATTAATAAACCTAATATTAAGGAGTTTATTCAATATAACGACCTTGATGGGAACTTTATTTAAACTTTAGTTTGAGTCTTTGTTTCTGCGCTTTAAAAGCTTACACCGAAAAAGCACATTAATGTAATTAACATAGGAACATATAGAGAAATCGCATTTTGGATGAAGATATTGTCTCTCTCTCTCTCTTTCTGTGTATCATCATCATATCATCATATTCAACCATTATCTATCCACTGCTGGATGAAGGTCTCTCCAAATGCTTTCCACACAAGTCTATCCTGGGCCATTCGTTTCCACGTCACCCCAACCTCTTTTCTTATTTCATCCACCCATCTAGTTTGAGGACGTTTTCTAGGTCTTCGGTGGTCTCTTGGAATCCAGTTCAGAATTTCTGTTGTCCATCGTTGATCAGTTCTTCTTGCAATATGCCCAGCCCATCGCCATTTCAGTCCTTTTACTTTAACAATGATGTCCTCTACTCTAGTTTGCTCTCTCACCCAAGTGTTTCTTTTTCGATCTCTCCTAGTTATTCCAAGCATGCACCTCTCCATGCTCCTTTGCGTTGTCTGTAACTTTCGTATTGCTCCAACTGTTAGACTCCATGTCTCTGATCCATAAGAGAGGACTGGCAATACACACTGGTTGAAGACTTTTCTTTTTAGACATAAAGGCAATTTCCCCTTCAGGATAAAACTGTTTCTTCCAAATGCACTCCAGCCAAGTTTAATACGTCTGTTGAGTTCTTTCATAATGTTGCCATCCATTGAAATCAGCTGGCCAAGGTAAATATATGAATCAGCAATTTCTAGCTCAGTGTTGTCAACTTGTATTTTTGTTTTCTCTACGAAATTATTGAACATGATTTTAGTTTTTTGTAGGTTCATCTTGAGGTTCATCTGTAGGTTCAACTTCTCTACTTCTAGTTGAAAGCTCCTGTACCATGACTTGGAGTTCTTACGACATTTGTTTTATTATAGAGGAACGGAAACTGGAAGAACAAGTGGTGTTGGCTTCTTAATCAACAAAAGAATTAAAGACTGTCTTCTGGAAGTTGAAAGTACATCAGATCGAGCAGCGAGGCTCGTTGTTCAACTAACCCAGCGATACCAACTTCAAATAGTACAGGTATATGCACCAACATCAAGCCATACCGACGAAGAGGTTGAAGAATTTTATGAAGAAATCAAAGAGTTACACACCAAAGGGAAACAACATATCAAGCTCATCATGGGGGATTTCAATGCAAGAATTGGACAACAGGAACAAGGAGAGACATCGGTTGGTAAATACGGATATGGGGAAAGGAATGAACGTGGCGATCAACTCATCGAATTTGCAGAAGCTGAAAACCTTAGCATCATGAATTCATTTTTTAAGAAGAAACCGCAAAGAAAATGGACATGGAAACACCCAAATGGGGGAACTAGTGAAATTGACTATATCCTGGCAAACAAGAAATCAATTATTGAAGATTGCAGTGTACTGAACAGATTTAATACTGGAAGTGATCATCGAATGGTGAGATGTAAAGTGCACTTAAATACTAAATTAGAACGACAGAAGCTCATTAGGAAACAAGTAAGTAAGAGGGTGGATTTAAAGAAATTAAAAGAAAATACCGAGGCATTCAAGTTGGAATTAAAAAATCGCTTTTCTGCACTGGAAGGACTTATTGATGAAAGTGATATCTCAGAAGCAAATGAAAACATTGTTAAGACAATAGTTGAAACTGCTGGGGAAATTGGTGGTGTAACCTGTAAAAAGCACAATAGCAAATTATCTGAGAAGACGAAACAGCTCATGAAAAGGCGAAGAGATATGAAGGTGGACAATCGAAATACCAGTTCCAGGATTGAGTACATAGAACTTTGTAAAACTCTGCGCAAAAGCATGAAAGAAGACATAAGAAAATTCAATTGTGAGTTAGTAAGGAAGGCCATTGAAAATAACAAGAGCCTTAGGGTTGTTAAAGGAAGTTTATCTGTTGGGAAGAAACACATCATTGCATTAAAAGGAGAGGATGGCACCGTAACAAGAAATAGGGAAGAAATACTTAGAAGAGTTGAAGAATTCTACAAAAATCTATACGAAAGTAACAGTGGATTAAACGAAGACTCTGAGATAGTCGAAGGAACAGCTCCTAAAATCTTAAAAGAAGAAGTTTCATTTGCAATAAAAAGTATGAAGAAAGGAAGAGTATGGAAGAGCAAATTAGATGCAGCCTAACCGAGAACAAGCTGGATTTCGAAGTGGATTCAGTACAGTGGACCATATTCAAGTATTAAGAGAATTAATTGAAAGAACACATGAATATGAACTTCCATTGTGTGTGGCATTTATTGACTATGAGAAGGCCTTTGACTCTATTAAAACGTCAGCAGTCATCAACTCTTTAAGATCAGCAGACATCGAGGATGTGTACATTGACATGGTGAAATGTGTGTATAAAAATGCAAGTGCAAAATTTCGGTTACATAAAGATACCGAAGCTATCAAAATTGGTAAAGGTGTGAGGCAGGGAGATACCATTTCTCCAAAACTTTTTACTTCAGCTTTACAGATGATTTTTCAGCAGATAAATTGGAATAACAGGGGAATAAAAATAAATGGTGAATATTTAAATCATTTGCGGTTTGCTGATGACATTGTTATTTTTTCAACGAACCCATCAGAACTCCAAGACATGGTACAGGAGCTCTCAACTAGAAGTAAAGAAGTTGGACTCAAGATGAACCTACAAAAAACTAAGATCATGTTCAATAATTTCGTAGAGGAAACAAAAATACAAGTTGACAACATTGAGCTAGAAATTGCTGATTCATATATTTACCTTGGCCAGCTGATTTCAATGGATGGCAACATTATGAAAGAACTCAACAGACGTATTAAACTTGGCTGGAGTGCATTTGGAAGAAACAGTTTTATCCTGAAGGGGAAATTGCCTTTGTGTCTAAAAAGAAAGGTCTTCAACCAGTGTGTATTGCCAGTCCTCTCTTATGGATCAGAGACATGGAGTCTAACTGTTGGAGCAATACGAAAGTTACAGACAACACAAAGGAGCATGGAGAGGTGCATGCTTGGAATAACTAGGAGAGATCGGAAAAGGAACACTTGGGTGAGAGAGCAAACTAGAGTAGAGGACATCATTGTTAAAGTAAAAGGGCTGAAATGGCGATGGGCTGGGCATATTGCAAGAAGAACTGATCAACGATGGACAACAGAAATTCTGAACTGGATTCCAAGAGACCACCGAAGACCTAGAAAACGTCCTCAAACTAGATGGGTGGATGAAATAAGAAAACAGGTTGGGGTGACGTGGAAGCGAATTGCTCAGGATAGACTTGTGTGGAAAGCATTTGGAGAGACCTTCATCCAGCAGTGGATAGATAATGGTTGAATATGATGATGATGATATATATATATATAGAGCCGACAAATCTTGCTATGCGTAGTCGGCATGATGCCTGAAAAATTGTATCTGGCCCCTAATTCTAAATTTTGTTCTAAAATAGTTTTAATATTTCAAGTTCCCTTACAGAAATTTCAGCACTATCGTCAAAACGCCAGAATCACAAATGAAATCGTAGATTGCTTCTTAACATTTAGAATTGTTGTCATAAAACTTGCAATTTTTCTCTTTTTTCAAGTAAACATATTCACAGTTAGAACGGTTTACGGTTACAGTTTCTTTAGCTTATTTATGATGTTGATAATTGATGCAAAACGTTGAAATTAACAGTAGCCTTTTCAGGTGGATTTGTGTACCAATATCAATTTATAAGACAAAATTAAATAAAAGATAAATAACACTTTAAATCGACCTCCAGTAAAAGACTTCAATCCAACTAAATCCACTGATCGTTGGTATTTTAGTATACCAATGACACATATAATGTAATTTTGTAAGGCTGGGTGGCAGCTGATAGATAGCTATTTGGGTTAGTGCCTGTTAGAAAATTTTAATCAATTTTTATTCAATATTGTATTATCTTATTTTATATATATATATATATATATATATATACAGTGAAGGTGTAGCTCTATGTAAAAATGCCCTGGCCCTCATTTTACAAGATCAATTTTTCTTTATGCAATACTTGTATGTTATATGGCGAGCCCGCCTGGACTACGCCAGTGTATATTTATACATTGTGTGCTATTGGCTCCTGAGAAAAAGGGGCTGGCGCCTGAATTTTTTTAGTTTTTTCTACCCCTGTATATATATTGAAATTTAGAAAATGGCCTAGTGACCGGCATATAAAAGTATTACCCGATTACCCGTACGTTTTCAAAAATAAAACCGTATACAAATTTACAAAACCGTTGAAGTGTTATGGTATAGATTTGGAACAAGAGGATGTTTTATATAATAAAATCGTTTGAACATTGGATTAATAAAACTTGGAATTATGTAGTTTTCAAAAATAAATGCAAGTCGCAGAAAATGCAACTGTTGAAATGCACTTTAACGAACAAGTGACTTCAGGAATTAGGTCACCAACTTTTTGAACAACAGAGTGTATTTCAATACAAAAAGCTTTAATTAGAATTTTTCTGAGTTCTAACTGACTTTCAATCATGCCTTCACCTCAGTGAATTTCAGAGACCCGGGATGATTCAGAGCACCGAATCTCAATAATAATAATAATAATAATAAAATTAAGATTTATTCGAACTAAAATAAAAAACGGCTTTGGCAATTACTATTTTTAATTTTTTAAAATGTTTCTTTCAAGAATGGTAAAATTTTATATTTATACACGATTAATTTCTTGGATTATAAGAATATTTTTCTACAAACACATGAGAAAAGAAACTTCGAAGAAGTCATAAAAAATTGCCATTCGCTTAAATTTCAGTCATGTTTCAGGATTAAATTTAATATCCTTGTCAAGTTCTCATCATATTTTATTTTTTGTAGTTTCTTTGACTTGCTCGTCAGAAGATTGATTGTTTGGCTTTTTTATGGCGCAAGAGCATCTGGGCTATACTGCGCCAAACATGGTAAAATCAAAGACTGTAGTAAAAGCCAGTACTTTTTAAAAATTTAAAAACGTGCGTATGGTCAGCATGGTCATTTAAAATGTCAGACAGTGACTCGTCAGAAGACAACGTACATGTGATATTATTATTTTTTTTTTTTTTTTAAATCAACATTCGCGATTTCCCAGATTCAAATTCAATATAAATGGGGTTCAATTTCATTCGAAATCGCTTATATTTCACATGCAAGCTTAATTCGTATAAAAAATTATGAAGAATTTCTTGCACGTCATAAAATATTTTGAAATAATCTTTTTACCCGTTTGTAGTTGATACCAACCTAAATAATCAAACCATTTGCAAATATTTAAACGCTGGCCATTTATGTGTGTAATGAAGATTGTACTATATTAATACTAAAAAGTGTATATTTCACTGGACACCATTCCCCTTACTATGTACGTTGAAAATTAAATTTTAAATTTGATTTTAAACTGGAGCTTCGATCGTAAATATGTGTGCATTTGAAAATGTTAGAATTCATCGTCACTGTTCACTTACGCAACAGTGCTGCACACGGGATTTCAAAAAAGTGGGCGAGGGGAAATTGATGAAAAGAAAGGGGTTTCGATAGAAATAAAAATTCCCCTCAGAAGAAAGTTCCTTTTACAGCCATTGCGTTATTCGAATAGGAGGTTTGATCCCAAAAATCTCCTCTCCTCGTGCACGCCCTTGTTACGCAATATATATTCATTTGCCATTTCACCCATTGTCTGGTTCGTTTATTTTAGGTCAAGCAATAGTTTATCACTCCATGTACTTTAAACAAGCACTCAAGTTCTATTCTAAGCCAGGCTGCCAAGAGTAAAGTGCTGGAAAACTCGGTTGGATTGCTTATTAACCAGATGGGGGGTAGTAATAAATATAGCACGATGAGTCTACAGACACAACGACAGCAGAGCTTATCGCGTCTGGTCCCCTTGACTCATATTTTTTCAAAGAACAGAGCCTCACAAAAATTAACTCGCCCGAAAATAACCGCGCCAGCGACACTGAGTGACATCTCTTTACGATCGCATCTACGTTCTTACACAGGCAGAAGTGCAAGAACATAACCTTGGCCTCTTCTTTTCTTTCTTCACGCGTGTGTGTGTGTGTGGAAGCCATTCATTGCTGCCCCACATATCAAAACAAAGGAAGCTTTGCTCGTTTTTGAGTTTCTTTTCCGTTTTCTCAGCAAGGTAGTAAGAAAGTCATCCACCTAAAATATCAAGGAATTCCAGCATTTTCGTTGAGTTTACAAAAAAAAAAAATTCACATCCCTTCCTACGTTTGAAAACTGAAGCGAAAATGAATGCAACCGTTGTAGCATGCCCGTATTCAAAGTGGGGAACTTAGGGACCGGTCCCTCCCCACGAAACTAAATTTTTAATAGGACTTGGTTACGACTTCGCATGCTGTGATTGTATCGATGCATGCTGTTTTTGAACCCCACCCACCTCCACGAAATTAAATCCTGTCTATAGTCTTGCATAAAGCGATCCTCCAAGTTTCTGAGAATAATGGAGTGTGGTGTTGGACATTTTCAACAGACTGCTAAATTCGAGGTATAAACTAAACGGACGCTAAAATTTAAAACATTTAAAAAAAAAGTACATTTTGCAAATACTGAAGGCTGATTTACATCAACATGAAAATCGCTTTTTCACGCCACTATTTCTGGCGCACTTCAGCTTTTAGATCTGCATTAAAGATTTCTCACAAATAGGACAAACTCTGATTCAGTAATTCTTCAAATTGCCTAAATTTGAAATTCTTTATTCAATGACATGTATTCTCGTGTTCTTTTATATTTTTACTAGATGCAATCAGCAAAAGCTTGTTTGCTTTTCAAATATACGCAAGCACAAGAAAATAACCCCACCCACCCACCAGTGGTTACGGCAACCGGTTGGGAGTCCACTGGGATGGGTTCGATTTTTAGTAAGCTTGGATTTGCATGTGTGTGTAAATGCTACGCACTTCGGAGGTCACGCTAGGTCGTTGGTCTCATCCTAGGTGATCCCGTGATGCAGTCTTTGGACGTAAAAAGATACAAGGCAACGCACATAATACCCTTCCCTTCGTTAGATTTTAAACAACTTATCATTTGCGTATTATGATGAAATTTTAATCCCTCCATAAACCGGAGCTTTAATGATAAATAACAACCGGAAACTCATGCGCGAAACTACGTCACTGCAATGTACGTTTGTGAATACTCTGCTGCGTCATGGTCCTTAATTCGCTTGTTTTTTCCCAGGGTATTCGTATAATAATATGCTAATTAGCTATGCTCACTGAAAGTATGTATGAAAGGTGCCCAATTCCTCCTAAATTAAGACAGTGGCTAAACTACGTTTACGTATCTTGAATTCCTGAAAATTTTTAAGGCACAGAGGTCGCTAAAAGATCGTTCTAAATAGGTTTGGAAACTAATCTAGAAAGATTCACGTTTTAAAAGACTATACAATCTAATTAACTAAATGCTTCGTGCTGATAAATAACCGGTAGAAAACTAGATATTTAAAGATAAATCCAATTTTCCGAAATATCGCCGTTTTAAATCCAGCCAAAAGACTTATATAATGAGATTATCGCCAAAAAAAAAGTCTAAGTACGCCGCCTGCATCGCAAACCTTTCAATCGCAACCCTTAAATCTCATTTTAGGTTATAGACTCGTGTATTTAGTATGTGTTTCCGTTCCTCTCCAATGGAATAGCTCACCTGTAAAGAGTTGCCATGCCAACGATCCTCTAGGCGATTCTGCTAATCGGGAAACGGCTTTTAAGAAATCGGGCGAATCGGAAGAAGTTAAAATCACGAAAGGGAAAGAAGTTATAATATAACAAACAAACTTCAGTTAGTCTAATGCAGCGTTTGCCGATTTTTCATTCCCTACCAGACCGAAGAAAATGTATGGGTCTTTTTTTTTTTTTTTTTTTTTATAGTTGACGCTATAAAACCCGACGAACAGCGAGACGAAAAATTCGAAGAGAAAATAATGACACGCTCCTCAGTACGTTTTTATACTTCGCTACACTGATGGGCCAAAGAAGTCAACTCTCACTGGAAAAAACGTTTCGAGAAAAGAAGTAACCATTCTTTTATGGAAAATAACCAGGAGCTAGTAAAAAGATAGCCCTTCCTTCCTTCAGAAAAGGACCGTAATAAAAACTAAAGATACCTACGTCGGTGAAAGAAGAGAATGTAGAAAACGCTCCTAGTAGTCATCAATCTGGCCCGTGAATGGTAACTCTTAGTGCATTGAAAGAAGAGTGGCACGCTAGACATTATTAGTAAAGATGTGTGGAACCGGCTATGTCAGTAACCTGATGTCCTTCCTATGCCAGTGGTTTTCAACGAGAGCTATATTTCAGGTAAAATTCATAAAATTGGGAGGGGTCATGAAACTGTTAGGTGCACCATGAAAAACACACTAATATTAAAAAGAAATTACCTTTGCGTTAGTACTTTTCGTTTTACGCTTTTGTTTTATATTAAACTGAACAGCATTCAAAAATGAAAATTTGTACCTTTAGTACGTTTTGGCCTTTACGACTATTGTTGTGCAGCACTTTTTAAATAAATTGATTGAGTTATGTACACAATAGGTTTCATAACGATGAGGAAGAGAATGTGGTGGAAATATCCCATTGAGTATCTTACCTATGGTCTTTTAGATGGTTTTATTCCACCACCACATATAATAAAAAAGCAAATATGTATAACTGCACTTTCGTATAAAAGCATGTTGCCATATAAGCTGCAGACGTATTTACAGACAACTCGTTAAGTACAAGAAAGATAACTCACTGGATTAATTAAATAAACTACATAATACATTTCAAATAAGGCCAATAGTAAAGCGAATGTTTGGTGGAAGAGCATTTAAAATTGATGAAGGTTTGCTTGCATCCCATGAGATTTCTACTAATTGCAAGAGCTAGAAAGCCACATAATATTGGGTAATCATTGATTTTGTCTGAAATTTCATCTATAATGGACCAGAGTGCACACGGGCCACTTCTTCGAGCAGTTCGTCGGCATCGACACAATAGGAGTAGAGTTAGTTATATTAATTCAGCCCATGGTGTCCGAGCCTCCCCCTCCCTTTCAAACAACTTAACTATTTTTAAAACCTCCCTTCTTTAGTTTACGGTGATTGTTTTAGCGTTTTCGTATAAGAATTATTTTGTTTCTTATTTTTAAACATTTCCGTTTCTTTGTTACCTGAACATTCATCGAAATTCTCCCAAACTCCTGACATAATTATTTTACGGCCTTCCATCGATGACCAACAGCTGTGGGAAAGCTATTTCGGCATCTTGCGAGGCTCAAACGAATATTAAAACAGCCCCCACCCGACCCCCAATATAACACACGCCCGGGAAAGTGACAAAAGCTGACAAAAGAAAGATGCCAATTCGACCGCTAAGTAAAAATCGCCATATGGAGCTATCATTGGTTGTTGTATCTTTTGAACTATTCACTCAAAACGGAATCGGGCGGCGGAAAATTAAAGCGGGTGTAGATATGAGCAGATTCAAAATACGTATATTGTGGAAGACGAAAACGTTATGTGAAATCTACCCTTTTAGAAAAACGTCTCAAATATTCACAGAACTCTTGCTTCAGCTAAAGAATCTGGATTTTGAAAAACGGTTTTATTGAGACGATCAAAACCTCTTATTTTTCGGAATTTGTTATCAGCCTTTATTTGAACTCCAGAAATCTTGCTTCATACGCTAATTTGATTTATTTCATCGCATAAAATGTACAAAATTATTTTTATTCTAAAGTTTGTAATTCATAAATGTGTGAACTACGAACAGATACTTTTCATTCAAGCTTTAACGAACTCGGAGAATTTTCAAGTGAAACTCTGATTTATGGAGCTGCAAGACTTCTCTTTCTGAAAAATATTTAAAGCTACATAAGGAAAATTTAAAGAGATTTTGATATCCAAGTCGTTAAATAAACGTAATCACTGACAAAATATTCTGTCTATAGAGGTTTTATAAAGTATAATTTATGCAATATCTTCCGGCAGAGGTTCCTTTAATATATCTCGATAAACCGGTCGGCCGGTCATCGCCATTGGCACCTATATGTTGCAGTTGGCGAGTATGAAATACATTCCTACTAAGTTTTCTTTCTGAAGGCAGACAAATATTATTCTTGTCTGGAGAGTACTGTTCACGGAGATTTTCCCAGCCCCTGTTTACGAGTCTGATTTATAAATAGGCGGGTTGGACCAGTACCCAGGACGCAAAATTTTAAAAGGCAGTGGATTTTTAAGTCACCCACATCAGAATTTTGTTGATTCTTCCTTTCTGGCAAACGTTTTGGAAAAATATTTAGTCGTTGAATATAACGAGTTGCTTCTTTTATAAAATATATTTATTTTGGTTTATACTGATGTACATAAGGTAATCAGAAATACCCTCACTCCCCATACTTCGAGATTTTCACTGAATTTGAGGAGAGTGCGAATCGCCGCATTTTTCTTACTTTTTTATCAGAAAATTCCCAGTAAGGGTCTTTTCTATATTTTGCCAGCTTTCGTTTTTAGGTGGGGAGGTGAAATCTACGATAAATAATAATAATAATAGTAATGATAATGTTTATTAAAACCCTGATATGCCAGCATTATACTGATGAGAGAATAGCTACATAAAATTTATTTCATGCAGTTACATTGATACGTTGCTAACACCGTTTCAGCTACATACTCTCATATCAGAACAAGACGCCTTCTTATCAGAGCTCTAATTAGTTCTGATAAAGCTAACATATAAAGCGGAAATAGCTGCTTTATCAATGTAACTGCACAAATGAAATTTGCATAATTATTATCTTGGATTAGTACAGTTTCACCAACAAATCGAATAGAGGATTATATGGTGCATTTGAAATCAGATAAAAATCTGGCAGAGAAAGTAGTAGGGAAAGAATTAAGTAACGCACAAGGATGTTTAATAATTATTTAAAGCTTTGTCATGCTGTTAGCTGGTTTGGAAGGAAGAGAAGTAGAAACCCAAGGCTCTTTTGTTGCGGGAATTTTCTTTTGCGCAATTATTTATTTAAAAATATAACATTGACCTAGTCGGCCTGCTGGAGGCAGGCGTGAACAAAAGACCCAGGGAGAATACGGTACGATAAATTATTAAAATCAAAACAAAATATACTAAACCCGTGAAAGTTTTTGAATGAATACAGACAATGATGAGGTGCAAGCGATTTCTAGGTCTAGGGCACAATAGTAAATCTAATATTATTGGAAAGAGTAGCGTTAACTGTTAATAATTATAGGTACCCTATGTTTTATTGCACCGTCGTGTTGATTTGAAAACTTCAGATATATATTGCCATTAAACACGTCATTGTCAGTGGCGGATGTCTAAATAGGCACACAATGCACGTTCGTAGAGAGGTAGCACTTGTTTGCGGGGACGGCAGCAAGGAGCTGAAAAATAACAATTTCTGAACTTGAGTTCAATTGAGAAAAATGACACGTGTAGTGCAAATATAGAATGAATGTAAGTTTAATGTCTGTGATGACATAAATCGTTCGTGAATATAATAAGCAAATCTTGGGAGCGGTAACTAACAGCCCAAACGTAAGTTATTAGTAGGGCCCAGATTTTGATGAGATTTGCATTTTTTGGGGGGGGGGCTGTTTTTCTGTGTTTAAGGTATTTTTTTTCCAATTTTTTCATAAAAATTACAAATAAGTTGCAATAACCAAAATTAGGATTTCTAAACGAAAAGAAGCTTCAACTGCTTTCATTGTCAATCAATTACGTCAATAGTAAACTTTTTAACTTTTCCTTTAGTGCCATTCCCAACTTTTATTTCAACGCTGTAGTCACACTTCCCAACTATTACCTTATATTAAGTATTTTTATTGAATTTGGAGGTACTTGAAAAAGTTAATCATTCAACCTTCTGTCAGCTACTTGAGAAATATTTTACTCTTTTATGGCCAAACGGAGTGGAACATGACAACGTTTTGCTCTTTTTTAACGGATGCTACGCCAAACATAGTAAATACTGGAAAACAAATGTTTTTATCCAAAGCTAGTGCATGTCACTTGCCTTGATTATGCCTTACATAGGGTTGCTGAGGAAATTCAGGCAAATTATCTGGATGTAGATAGACTTGTTTCTAATGTTAAAAAAATTCTTGAAATCTCTTTATCGTACAGAAGTCTTTAAAACGCAAGCTCGTAGTTTAACTTTGCTGCCAAATTCTTTGACAATGCATTAGGGAACATGGTTGGATGCTCAATGAATGTATATTTGTTACAGTGAAAATTTTGATGCTATATAGGCGACAGTAAATGATTTTCAGCCAGAGGATGTAGCATCTCTACAAATTGCGCAACGTTTGTTCTCTTAGGAAAAATAGAAGGGAATTTGATATCTATAAGATCGAACTTTAGAAGTTTACCTTCCACTATTAAGGGTTCAGAAGCACAGAATGGAACTTCTTGACTCAATTGGTTATATCGATAAAAAAAAAAGCTAAGTACTAAAAAAGGCCGACGGGAAGACTGGACACTCCCTTGTTGCAAAATTAAACTATGTTTAAAAAAAACTCTAGGTTTCAGACTTTAAAAAAATTTCTGATATCTTAACTGGAGAGGCAGAAATATCGGAAATTGATAAAAAAATTCCATAAAAATGAATTTGTTTTCTTCAAATATGCTCCAATAACATATGTAAGTTTCATTCTGTGAGTCGTTGTACATAAGTGTTGAGAAGAGCTTTTCAAGGTATAAGAATTTGCTTTCGGAAAATATAGTTTTAACAATGTTAAACATACGCATAATTATTCAGTTCAATTTTGATGTTCTTGCAAGTGATTAGATTACACATCATTAAAATTCATTTATAACAGGCATTTACTTCCTTTTTTCTTTTCTTTTGACATATCATGGAGAAAGAATGAAAATTCTAGTCTATAAATTGTCTAAAGTTGAAATTATTTAATTTATAACGTGGAAAAATATTATGCAAATTGTTTTGTTGTTGTTTTGGAGGGTATTTTTACTTTTTACTGTTTAGGTCATTTTTCCATCTTTTTAAGGGCATTTTTTTAGGAAATTTTAGGTCATCAAGATCAGGGTCCTAGTTATTATATAACATTATCAGTTAACATATTAACTTGAATAATTGTAAAAAATCAACTGTATACGTTAAAGGTGCGATATATGTATGATCCCCGCCCCCAAAGTATTCATTTTTACGGGAGGAAAAGGACGCGAGAATACAGCTTGCGCCTAAGGCGGCCTTTTCCTAAACAAGACACGGCTTATATTCCTAGTTGCGTGAGATTATTAGTTTTTATTTTCAAACAAACACAGCAATAAGGAGGATGGGCCTTTATTTGGAAGTGCTGCAGCCTTCCTTTAAAAGAGAAAAAAATGTAATTCTTTTTTATTGGTTTAAATTGGATCTTTTTATGTAATACCTGCTAATTAACATAATCACAAATTCAGATTCCATCGTTCGCATTGGTTTCTCCTAAGACCAGAGTACATTAGAAAATAAATATGAGCGTTTTTATCGAAATAAATATAAGCACAGCCATTTCTGTAAAGAAAAGTACTATGTGTATATACTAAATTATTATTGGGGTCCCAAGCCCATCCCCCTCCCTTCTCTAGTGTTTTGGAAAACTCCACGGCTATGATTAATGAAAGAGATAACGAAAAAAACGATTACTAGCATAACTGTACCTAACGACCTTCTACTTGCTAGTAGAAGATCGTAGAATCGTGCCCCACCAGACGCAAAAAACATTTCTTTTCTTTACGAACGTTTCACCATCTAACTATGCCATAACATTGGAGTTACTATTACTACGCCTAAAACGCATTGATAAAAATTGTTTCTTAATCTATTTGAAATAGTTTTTGATGTCCTCCAAAATTATTTTTCTAGGCCAATAAATAGTTACAAACTATTCTAACCTTTTCCGTGACAAACAGAAATTTTGCAGCTTATAGATTTCTTTAAGCTCTTAAATATTTGGCAAATAAGGAATGAAACAAAAAATTTGTTAATAATTATTCCTCACGAAAAACGGGCAGTTATTTCCTTTTCAGAGTTAACTTTTCCCCTTAAAAAATGTACACTATATACATATTTTTAAATTAAACTTTAGCCAAATTTGCGTGACCATTAAATTAATACCAAAAAAAAAATAGACATGGAACAACGAAAGGTTTACAGAACACAGTTTATTATTATTTTACAACATTTTGTAATTTCTATTAAAAAATCAAATTCAGATTATCAAATATAAAACTAGGATATTTTTCCAGTGGTTCAGTCTTATTTAGCATTGGTGATCTCCCCACATATAAATTTGCCACATTCACAGCAATATATTGTAGTGTACTGATGTTTATATATAAGCGATTGGACAATATATATGAGCCCTATTTGTCCTCACAACCTTCATTTAGTGGTTTTTCAATTTTATGACTAGTTTGAAAATAAAGTATTTCGTATTATTGATTTTTTTTAATTGCTGTGACATCCTCGTACGGTTCTGAAGCCTCATTTTCTACCATTTCTCTGTTAGACTACGGTTAGGTGAATCACTAAATTCTATACAAGTCAGACATTTGTCATTGGGCTTACGATTAGGCTGGTGAACACGGACCATATTGAATAAATTCTGGGAAACACGTAGGGGCTATTGTTTAGTTTTACAGCCACAATTCCAGTTTGAAATTAATTATTTGAAGGAAGGTGTAAATCAGGTTCATCATGCATGGACGAAAGTAGGACGACCACTTTTCTAGATTTGTCTTTCTAGGATACTGCCGTTATATCGCGACACATGAAAATACCCCAAACTTTCGATCTTGAAATTTCAGATTAAAGAATTCGTTTGATATACTTTTTTCCTCACAGTTCTCCGACGACTTATAATCCATTTTTTAACCATTCAATATATTTTATTATTTCGTACACATGTATCAGAGTGGTAAAGATGAGTAAATATTACTCAAGTGCACATGCATCGTATTAATAATGGTGAAAAATATAAAAATACTTACTGCACGTGTAGCGTATTAGTAGAGATGAGTGAAAAATGCTAAAGGTACATTAGAACTGCCCTTGCCGTAAGGAGGGAATTCAATATTTCGGAGCAGTTTCTTCACTGGGAGAAACAAGACTGACTGATGAATATACAGATAGCCGCGATGGGAATACCAACTCCTCTACTTAGAGGGGGGAAAGTTATTAAAAGGCGCCAAGGTGTAAGAAATACTCAATCCTACCCTCTAGAGTTAATATATCTTATGCTGTAAGCATAAATACTAGTATGTTATAAATGTAATGCCGATTTGATAAAATACCTTTAATAGAAATATGGCATTCATTTTTAATATTAAAAAACGTTAGCAGGGTACAGAGGTGAATGGAATCCAGAAGGGAACCTCGAACGGAAAAAGGTTGGGAACCACTGTCCTATATCATCTAAGAATTGATGCGGAAAGAAAGTTTTTTAACTGGGAAATGTGTATTTTATAAACTGTACATTACGTACGCAACTGTATGGTTCTACGATGTGAAACAGTAAGTTCGGGACTGAATAGAATTTTATAACATCACAACATTCTGGTAAATTTGCTTCCCCATTCCCGGCGATGAATTAAATGCAAATTAATAACGTTGTTATAAGATAAAACATCTGATATCGACTTAATGAAATTCTTTCTAAGTATATATGTATCCCGCAATGAGCAAACAAATAAGAAATACAATAAAGGATCGTTAAACAGTTCGTTCATTAATAATCTGGTTTGAAGGCCGAACTGGACTTTTTTGTAACATAATAAAAATGGTAAAATTCCTCGATAATCACGACAGAGAAAAGAACAATAGAAAGAACAGCATTACTATAAATGACTAGGATTTTAACCGTAAGTCTGAAGTACAAAAATCAGAAATAAGCCAGACGTTAGGAAAAGAGTAAGAAGAAACAACCGCCTGCGAGGGATTGCATCGACGCAGAAATAAAACGACGTCAAAGGACGAGATTATGAATATATCCGAATTGTGTATATATGTATATATATTAGTCGGCATATAAGTTTGCTTTTGGGCCGCTTACAACAATTGAGTTTGTTCTCAGTATTAATAAAAAACTCTTTTAAATTACTAAAATATTTTAAATTAATTATATTCTGGATTTATAATGGTTTTAACTGATTTTTGATCAATATTGGTTCATTCAGTATTGATCACAAATCTCAATTATTGTAGTCAGAAAAAGCAAACCAATAACAGGGATTTTGTGCTGTCCCTGATGAACAACAAAATTCTTGGTATTGTTTAATCTTTTACTCCTCTTTGCTTTTAACTACTATAATTTCAGTTTTTATTCTAAGCTGTTTCTACTATTTTAATTTACTTGGTTTGACTACCTAGTGTTATATTACTTTTCTACTTTAACTTTGTCTAAATTAATATACATTTAAATATAGTGTATTCATGTATATTACATTAAAAGGTACTACATGTAGTAGATCTAAAAAGTGAACTTGAGTTCTAGATACAGAGATATCTTTCAGTGTTAATCCAGAGGGATAAAAATCGAGATCCGATTGATGCTCCATACCATAGCCTATATAAATTATACCATCTATATATCTGTCAAAAAATAAATCCGTTCTTAGTGAAGTTAAACTTTCATATTTATGTAAGTATAAATCTGCAGCTGAAGAAGAATACACTCCCCCTTGAGAAAGCCCTCTTTCCTGTTTACAATAACCAGTGCCATTATATACCACGTTATATTTAAGACAGAAGTTTAGTAGTTTTACAAACGAGATTTTGATAATTGATTTTATATCATACTCTGTAAATAATTCTAATAATACACGATATAAGTCTCCTAAATTGATTTGGTTAAATAGTTCCTCAAAATCAAAGCACTTAATGAAAGTGGGATTCCCATCGCTGGAGTTCGAAGTCTTCAAAAGTTGAAAACTATTTTTTAAAATAAAGGTATTTAAGGAAATTTTAACATAAATCTCTTTAAATGTTCGAAGAAGCAGTTTAACAGCTCTAACACTATAAGAGCTAGTAGCACATCTAACAGTGCGAAAACCAATTGGATCTTTATGAAATTTAACAGTAAGCGTCATGTATGGGAAGTTGATTGGAGATTGGATAGCTTTGAGTTTCTCAAAAGCACCCTGTATGTGTTTGAAGATAGGGGTAGTGCTTGTACCCAGATTTATATATTGCTCTGTATTATCAAGAAATTTCTGTATGTTTGAAGCATAGAACCTCTTGCATATGATGGTAAATGTCGAAAAATATTTATCTATGTTCAATAACATAAAGCGTTTATAAAAATCCTTCAAATCTCTTTTGTATTCTGCAATGCTCTTGAAATTTTTGTGATCTATTCCGTTTTTCATACCAGATCACTTGTGAGGAAACTTCACTTATACAATTATTTTTCCAAATAAATGATTTGATTAGTATTGCATTGTAATAGACACATTGTAAATAAAACCATCAATTTCTCTGATGATATTCTTCTGTGTTTTTTTGCATATATTTTTATAATCTAAACTTAGTTCTTTTTGACGAAAGTTTTTTAAATCACTATTACTGAAGAAATTTATATCACCTGTAATGACATGTTGATGATTACTGTCAAAAAATTCAGTGTATCTTTCACATATGCATGGTGTATCAACAGTCTCGTTAGTTTTTTTAGAAACAGAGTTATAGTTGAAAAGTTGTCGACCTATAGTAACATTGTATTTATAGCTCACTTCAATCTTAGTGTTTTTTAGGGGTAAAAACTTTTTAGAGTTATTGAGAGATTTTTTGAATTTAATATTGTTAAATTCAATATTGGGAAAGCTAAAAACACACTAAATTTTCTGTTCTTTTATTTTGAAGAATTCATAGCCTTGGCCACAATATATGGATTCCAATTTGATTTAGAAATTCTATGATTTAAATAATCAATCAAAAGATAATATGTAAACAAATCAATATCTGGCTTATCATCAAATAGCAAATGATAATTTTTTACAAGTGGGTTTGTTAAGTGTAAAAATAAATTTTTTAGGACTTAACAAATTGAAGGTAGTTTTAAAATCAGAAGATATTTGAATAATTCTACTGCTTAGTTCCTCTGTAGACAATTGTTGAGATTTCTTAAATAAAAGTGCATGCCTTTTCGTAGTGAAAACTGTTGTTTTGTCAAAATATTTTAAAATGTTTCTATGTTTGAAAACAATTTTTTCGTAGATTTCCTCTCTTCCAAAGCATTGGGCGTTGAGCCCAAAAGGATCCTGAAGGTGTGTCCTGGAGGCAGCCAATGAACAGAAACTAAGAACTTGGGCCGGAAAACCATTACATGGCAGGCACTACAATGACCTGCAACAACCACACGTTGACAAAAAGGCATCAAATTCTTGGCTGGCCAAAGGCACTCTCCAGCCAGAGACAGAAGGATTCATGCTAGCCATCCAAGACCAAGTGATCGCAACAAGGAACAATCAGAAATTCATCCAGAGAAAAGACATAGAAAGCGACAAATGCAGACACTGTCATGCGGCATCGGAGACAATCCAACACGTGATGGCAGGATGCAAGATCCTTGCGCAGTCAGACTACAAACATAGACACGATCAAGTAGCGAAAATAGTCCACCAGAAATTGGCAGCGAATGCTGGCTTTCTGACAGAAAAATGCCCGTACTACAAATATGAGCCAGAGACCGTGCATGAGAACGAAACACACAAGCTTTACTGGGATAGAGCAATCATAACAGACAAGACAGTCCCACATAACCGTCCTGACATAACCCTCGTCGATAAATCGAATAAGACCACGTACTTAATCGACATAGCAGTACCCAACACCAATAACATACAGACAACCTACACAACGAAAATCACCAAGTACCAAGATCTCAGACATGAAGTACGAGATATATGGGGTATGGAAAAGATCCTCATCATCCCGTTAGTCATCTCAGCAACAGGGATAGTACCAAAAACGCTTGCGACGAATTTGGAGATACTCAACATTGACCCAAACACCTACATTGAAATACAAAAAGCCACAATCCTAAACACGTGTCACATTGTCAGGAAGTTTCTAGACATGGCACATTAAGAAGTGATGTAAAAAGAGGCTTGGGAACATGGCGCTCTGCCCGTCCCAAAGCCTGTTTCCGCCAAGAATGGGCGAGGAAAATTTTTTATATATGTGTGTATGTATATATTTGTTTATTTCCATTTATGCATATACAAATTAATTTTCGTAAAAAGGGCCCCAAAAAACTACTGTGGAGGGGGGGGGGCCGATATTTTCTGTTACGCCACTTATCGGACGATTCTATATTTCGTTATTTTTCGTGAAATGATTCGATTGACTAATTTTAATTTATTGATAAAGCAACTAGATATTTCATATTTAAGCCTGTTATAGTGTTAACGGCCCATATTTTTACATCAGTCACCCCAACTGGTAGATAATGACTTTGAATACGATGAAATTTCGATTGTAACATTTCCTTTAGAGTTTTAAATTTATCTTTGCGTGTATCACATTTTGACATATAATTTTTAAAACGGAAAATTTGCTTCTTATCGCTGATATCTCATAACGCAGCTTTATGTGCTAAAATTTATTGCTTTTACACGAGTCATAAAAATTAATTACAACCTTCATTTGGGGTAAAGTAAAATTTTCTGTCTCGCATTTGTTACTTAATTCCGCCGCAGGATTTATTTCGTCATCGATGGTACAATAGTCATTTTCATTTTCAAAATCAAATGTCACGCCCTCTTCAAATGTCGAGTTATTTAAAATGATTTTATTTCGTCAAATTTTGGCATTAAAATTTTATTGTGTAAGTACTGGTTCTCATTACTTGTCGTAGGATTAAGTTGATATTTCTTGATTGCCAAATTTAAAAGTGACTGAAAAATATTAATAACGTCTTGGATTTTTCTTATATGTAAATAATGTTTTCAAATCATGGTATAATATATGTGAAGAGTATTGCTTTCCAGTACGAAAAAAAAAATTACACCTTCATTAAATGCGATGCCTAATCCGTATGAAAAGGGAAAATATCTTCCACATTAATACTGCAACTTCGTTACTTGCTTGAAAGCGCCAAGTCAATCCGCCAAACTAAGGGTTACAATTTCACTCATTAGCACCAAACATTCGCCTACGGCAGTAAATGCGCCAATCCAATTATTTTTAATAATGAATAAGAAATCAAAAAATGTGTTTTACACGCTGGTTCCAATGGATTTATTTATCAAAAATGTAGATCTTTCCAATTTTCTAAGTCTCCAATCTGGGTGCAATTGGCACTTAAAACACTTCCATTGTGAGTTCAATAACCTTCCGTCTGAAAACAGTTTAAAAGCTACATAAAAGAGAATTTATTGAGAGTTTAAAGCCATAGGTGAAATCTGGGAGTGTGTGCGTGGTGGGGGGGAGGGTAATTGTCTTCGTTTTTTTTAGAACTGAGTGGAAAAGTTATATTTTGTGTGTGGTCCCCAGTTTTGGGGCTGCTTTCTTCTCAAATCCGACTTTGAAATTTTTAATTTCATATTATTTATGCATTCATATATTTAAATCAATTTATGTTAGATATAAAGAAAAAAGTACAAGGACACCTGTGAAATTATTCATGTTTTAGTTTTGGAAAAATTATCAGCGCTTTTTTATTATTAATTGCTAAAACACCGCACGGTCGACTTTATAGTTGAAATGCGCGAATGTGCAATTATCTGTGCCGGCGTTTCATCTTAATCACAAATTTAATATGGCCTTTCCCTTAAACAAAAGTATATGTATGCACACCGAGAAAGAGAGATTCTCAGTTTTTATTTATTTTCTACATGAATACTTCATACAGTTTTCTACCATATGCAAAATTATGTAGAATACACCGGGCTGTCCTGAAGAAAATTGTTGAGAGTATGCAGTGCTGTCTTAATTAAGGAGTATTGAAATTGCGGGGTTACTGGATTTGGTGATGTCACTGCTCCGCGCTGACTGGCATTTGACTGGTCGTCTATCGTCTATCCAAGCCCAAGGTGGCAGTTACCACTTTCATCAGTTTTTCATTCCTCACCTAGCCGTACGCAGGATATTATTTTGAGGCTTGGGGGAGTTCAGGATGTTTTTCCTCATTTGTTTCCCTTCAAGTTTGTAAATGACTAGGAAAAAAAAGGCTGAACTTGGTTGAAAATGGCCCAAAAACCAGCAAATACGAAAACGTTCTTGAGACCTTGAGAGTATGCGGTGCGTACTCGGTATTTTTCAAAATTTCTTGAGAGAATGCGGCACACACAGCGCGTACCATTTGGGGACATCACTGGGAATGTATTTTTTGCTATTAGTGGCGACATTATAAAATACTTCATATCAGGGCTGTCCCGAAAGGGTACGCGCTGTGTGCGCCGCGTACTCTCAAGAAATTTTGAAAAATACAGAGTACGCGCCGCATACTCTCAAGGTCTCAAGAAAGTTTTTGTATTTGCTGGATTTTGGGCAACTTTCAACTTTTTACAGTTTAGTATTAGGCTCGTAACACGCCGAAGATACCAAGTGGTGCTTGTAGGCATCTGGTGGCAGCAGATACTTTACCCATCGCCAACGCTCCGAAGGTAGTGGAATTAACACCTTTCCGGACGCACAACATCAGTTATTCAAAATTTTCGCTTACCAGAACAACAAATTCCTAAATTTTCTGGTAATTATACCGACTGGAATAATTTTTAACTGCAGTTCGATAGTATCATAATGCACAATTAACGGAAGTTCAAAAACTTTATTACTTAAAATCAGCTTTAATTGGGAATGCAAAAAATCTAGAAACGATTGACGACACATTTTTGTCATTGCTTAACGCTCTTCAAGAACGGTGTGAAAATAAAAGAATCATAATTGAAACGCATATCAAGGCCATTATGGACGTACAAAAATTAAATTATGAGTCGTCTAAAGGTAATAGAAATTTAATAGATAACGTTACCAGAAACCTTAGAGCATTAAATGTTTTAAAGTATGAAAGAAAGAAATTATCGGATGTTTTACTCTTAAATATCATACTTTAAAAACTTGATTATGAGACAAGAAGACAATTTGAATTAGGCGTCGATTCAACAGAGTTTCCAGAATTTGATGGATTTGTCTCATTTCTCGACAAAAGATGCTAATTGTTAGATAATGCTAATAGAAACCTTAATTCTAAGCTAAAAAACGTTCCAGAGAGGAATTCAAAAACTAAAGCACTATTGTAAAAGCTAGCAATAAGTTGAACTGCGTTATATGTAATAGCAATCATTCGCTTTCTAATTGCGAATCTTTTTCGAAAATGGAAAACAACGATTTGAAATATTAATAGTTAAACGAAACAAACTCTGTTTGAATTGTTTGGGTAAACAACATTTAATTGCAAATTGCATGTCGAAACACTCTTGTTTTGAACGTCGAAAGAGACATCATACGTTACTGCATAGAACGAACGATAAAAGTAACGCTTCGCAAAAAGACCTGGACCTCGCTTCCGAAACCGGAAATCCAAACAAGGATGGTTTACGATCCCTCTCGCCGACAAGTTCTCTGCTTTCGAAAAGGCGAAACGTTTCGCTGCCTACCGCAACGGTCTATGTTAAAGCTAAAAATGACCAACGACTTCCTGTTCGCGAATTCTCGATAATGGAAGCATGTCTTGTTTTATCACACAGGAAATGACAGATATTCTAAATTTAAAAACAGAAAGGGTACACGCCTCAGTTTCGAGTATTAATGACGAAAGGGTGACTAAAATTAATTTCAAAGTAAAGGCAGATATCTCCAACAAGGATTTAACCTTCGAAAGGTCAATAGACTGTTTAGTTATTTCAAAAATAACGGATGTCTCTCCGTCAGGGATTTTGGATATTGATTCGCTGAATATACCAAGTAACGTAACATTAGCAGATCCATATTTTGGAAAACCAAACAAAATTAACATGTTGATTGGCGCAGAACTTTTTTTCGATATATTAAAAACTGGGAAGTTTCGTTTGGAAGGCCAATCATTAATATTTCAAGACACAGTTTTTGGGCATATCGCATCTGGTGCGTATGAAGGCAAGCCAGAAACTCGATATTGTGGATTGTTAGTCAACAACGATAGAATTGACGACATTTTGCAACGATTTTGGAAAACTGAACACGTTGAAGAAACTAAACTCATTCTTAGTGAAGAAGAAATGCATTGTGAATCACATTTCAACAACACACATTATAGACAATCTGGTGGACGGTACGTTGTTCAGCTACCTCTTAAAGAAGAAATTAAATTAGGAGAATCTACAGGATTGGCGGAGAAAAGATTCCATCAAGTTTGGAGACAATTTGAAAAGGACTCCAATATGAAAGATCTTCACAGAAATTTTGTAAATGAATAAAAGGACTTAGATCACATGAAGATTGTAGGGGACTCTGATGAAGTTCATGGGTATTACCTTAGTCATCATGGAGTCATCATCACCCTGAAAAATCCTCTACTAAATTGCGTGTCATGCTTAATGCATCGGCAACTACTTCGAATGGACTTTCATTCAATTCAATTTCGATGAAGGGAAAAATACCTCAAGACGAACTGTTCGCAATTGTAATGAGATTCAGAAAACACAAATATGCTTTTGGTGCAGATGCAGAGAAAATGTATTGACAAATATTTATTGAACCATCGCAAAGAGACTTGTAGCGAATTTCGTGGAAAGATTCCTTTAGTGATCCTGTACAAGCATATCATATCAACACTATCACTTATGGGACTGCTAACGCACCATTTTTTGCTACAAGAGTGCTGAAACAGTTGGCCATAGATGAAAGATCTGATTTTCCACTAGCTTCAGAGATGCTACAGAAGTACCGCTATGTGGATGATGTCATCACAGGAGCTGATACTTTAGAAGATGCCTAAGAGCTTCAATCACTGGATCGTGGTCGAATGAAGCTTCACAAATGGTGTGCCAATACTCCTCTACTCTTGTAGATGTGAACCAAACCAATCAAGAATATTCATTTCAAACCAAAAAAGAACCTTACATTATTAAGACCCAAGGAATTTCTTGGAATCCAGATACCGATGGCTTCTGCCACAGCCTTAATTTGCCCTTCATATCAAAAAGTGTAACTAAAAGAAACGTGTTGCCAGCCATTGGACGAATCTTTGACCCGTCAGGACTCATAAGACCTATTGTAGTTAAAGCCAAGATATTTCTTCAAAGACTATGGCTTCTAAAGCTAGATTGGGACCACCCGCTTCCTAAAAAGAAGCAAAGGAATGGAAGGAATTTGTGCTTAATCTTCAAGCAATCAATGATTTTCGCATCTCAAGATACGTTCTTCTTGAGCAGACGACACTCATAGAGATCATAGGCTTCTCTGATTCCGGCGAAAAAACGTATGGAGCAGCAATATTCGTGAGATGTACTTCTTCTTCCAATGAAGTTTCATTCAAGCTTCTGTGCAGCAAATCACGTGTTTCACCTTTGAAATCACTAAGCATTCTGTGTTTAGAGCTCCGTGGTGCTGTGTTACTAGTTAACTTGATGAAAAAAGTGTTAAAGGACTTAAATCTAAACGTTGAAAAGGTATGCTATTCCACTGACTCTATCATTGTGCTGGGATGGATAAGGAAAGAGCCTTAACAACTTAAAACCTTTGTGGCTAACCG